>DWHP01008370.1:0-10578 GCA_018247895.1 Parnassius honrathi | reverse complement strand
AATACAAGTAAATATATTTGTAATTTAAATGTTATATTTATAAGTTTTGTTAAACATACATTTAGTATGTTTTTTTTATATTTGACATAGATACATTTTAAAATATTCAAATAAAAATATTATTGAAATGTAATTGAGATATAATGTTATGTAATAGTATATTAAATAAGCAAATATAATATAACAAAATAAATTAAAAAATTTAAAAATTGTCTTGATATAATTTACCTATTTAACAGTACAATCTACTATTACCTACTGATCATTCTACCTATGTTTATTCTATGATAAAAAGATCAACCGCGCGAACATAGAGTAGCGCACATTTTTTGTTCGAAATAGCTGTTCCAGTACGTAGGTACGTATTACTTCAATGTAATAATCTAATACTAAGCCTAGCCAAACTAGCGCTTCCATTCATTTAAACCGAAACAACAGAGTATAGACGCATTGATTTTTGATGATAGAAATACTTCTATCGTGAGTTTTTAGGAAGCTGTCTTCCTAGACGAATTATGGGACAAAAAAATAATAGATCCATTAAACTGTCCTATTATCTATAAAGAAACAATAATTAGTTATGGCTTTAGGATCATACCATGAGTTCGAACTTGCTATTCGACCATATACTATATACGCCGAGCAGTGGTTATAATCTCGGCAAAATTATGTTTAAATCCTTTCTTGAAAGCAAAATTTAATCAACGTTTTTGTGATAAAACTTTATCTAATTTCATAGAGATTTTACTAAGAGTTCTTCAGAACTGTATGCGGGTATTTTTCAGTATTTTATACTGCCACGCTTAGCTCACGCTTCTAGGTAACGAAGTAAAACAAATAAGATTTATATTTGAATTTGAAAATACCATTAGACAATTACAATACGTTAATTTAATTAAACAATTTAGGAAATACGTTATTACATTACAAGTTCTTAATTTTAAACTTCCCAACATATTTTGCTATAATTTGTGTAGAAATATGATTTAAATACAATTGGCAATTTCAAAAATAAAAAAACTGATTTTAAAGTTAGATTAAAGTGAATATTTATAATAATAAAAGGAGTACTTCTTTGTGTACAGACGTATCATATAGTAATTAAAATAATTAAATAAGTATGTGCTTAGCCGTGACCTCGTTATAACAATACTGGTAGTAAAAGTGACATAATAATAATAATGTCCTCCAGACCGAATTACAGCCACGGCGGCCTGCCTCGGCGGAGGCTAGCCATCGGCGCAGGACAGGATTATAGTGCCCAAGTGTATGCGCAAGCACAGGTGCACTCCCCTTTCCCTCACTCTCATAATCTGATGGGACGGTAAACCGATACGACCGGAGAGATATCAGGCGCAGGACCAACGGCTTTACGTGCTTTTCGAGGCGCGGGGGTGAGACACCGCCAACTTCCTGTCTCCGGGCATCTAGTGAGAATTTCTTGACGGAAAAACTCAATAATTAGTTCTTTTTGGCCCGACCCCAGATTTGAACCCAGGACCTCATGATTAGCAGTCGTACTACTATAACCACTAGACCAACGAGATAGTCAATACAGTGACATACTCTAGTTATATATGTGTAAGCGATTTAGTAGAAATGTTTATCTTTGACTATTAAAAGTACCAAAATAAGTAAATAAATAGATAACAACCCCTTTCACCGGAATGCCAGGACCATTCGCATCCCTTATACATCAACCCCACCTGTGCAGACACCCACCTCATGCAAACCTATGAAAGCAGTTCTAACTCCTGAATTACAACATTGGATGACAACCGTCGAACAGTGCCTTAACGAGGTGTGCTCCATCGCTACAGATGGAAAACTTAATTCCGACCAAAAAATGCACATCGCTCGCTTTGTCGAAAAGTAAGTCATGGTACACCACAGTTGGTATTCCAGTACATATCCATGTACCTCTGCAGAACCAATTTGACCTTTCCCAAAAACTGCAGAACCTCAATATTAGTATCGAAGAGTTATCAAAACTGGACTCTGGAACCACTTTTGGGCAAATGGTCAAAAAAGGTGGCAAAACCCTCATCCGTCCTAACATTCTTAGTTCCTTAGTAATTTCTTCAGTCAGCTTTATAAAAATCAAAAATATTTTGGATCGTCATTTTATTATTGGTATTAATTATCTGCGTAGAAGCCAGTATGACCAAATGAATGCTCTTTCCAATGGGCGGAAGATACTTAACATCAGTTATTAAAGTTCCATCATTAAACAGTATAAGTTCTAGTTGGGATTCCTTATTATTACGTTTCCTTGTGATTTGTGTTACAAGCTGATAAAAATTACAGTTTGAATACATTGCTACCAAGCTTTCGCTTTCTGCTTTGAATCTACTTTGAAGCCACCTTTTCTATAATGTTAAATAATATTTCACCAGCACTTGTTGAAACATTTGAGGGAGGACAATACACGCAACCATAGCGTATATCTAACCACAATGCCTCAACCAAAGAATTATAATATATTGTATTCACTTTTGATATAACAGGTACATTGTTAATGTCATGTGCAACACACATTACTACTCCTCCCTCTTTTCTTTTTCTTCAGTCCAACTGAAAGAGCGTATATCCATTTATAATTATTGAACTGTCATCAATTCCAGAATGTAAATGAGTTTCTGATATCAAAATAAAAGCAGGTTATGTATATTAACTTCAAGAAGAAATAAATCATATTTCGCCATAATGGAAGCCAAATTCGTGTATAGTATGCTGAGTTCTGTGATATTATGATGTGCTAGTTTTTTGTAGTTATTATTACCTTTGGTATGTTAATGATATATTTGATCGTAAGATTTTGCTCACCTTTTCCTATTCTAACCACTAGTTCTTCACGAATTGTCCTAAGTTGATCTCTTTGATATGGTGTCATAGCACGTTTAACTTTAACAGAGTTCGGCAGCTCACCTTTATTTTTGAGAACACTTATAGCATTTTGTTTATTGGCACGGACTACCTTGACAGGATGCAACTTTACAATTTTGGATACAGGTTTAACCAAACAGAAGACAATGAAGATTTCCGGTTCGGGAGTTGCCAGTGACGTAATAGTTTTAGAAACCTGGTTTTTATCGCAATTTTTTCTGTTTTCTGGTGAATAGTACACAGAATAGTGAACAGAAAGTAAATTCAGGTATTTCAAACACAATAAGATTACGACTACGATTTTTTTCTTTACCGAATTTCATTTATCACTGTGTCCAAATTCACTATGTTTATATGATTTGTCTGCGAGGATCTGGAACCTGCATTAGCCTCTCCTCGCATTCATCACATAGGTATGACAATTTGGGTGTTTGAAGTGCAACAACACGCATTTCTGTCGCAGTTAGTTTACTGCATTTGGTGCATATTACTTGTTTGCGGCCTTTGTAATTGATTTTTGGGGTCTTATCATCAATACGACTGTTACACTGGAAACACTGTGCCGTTTTGATTTATTGCTCCCAAATAGTAGTACGGTTTAGGTAGTCTACTTTTATTTATTTTAAACCCGGTATTATGGTCACTTTTTGACAGCTGAGAATATCAAATTTTAAAGGGGTAGTAAAAGAAAATGTTAATAAACGCATTCTGTTATATGTAAAACACTATTTAAACACAAGTTAAATGCAATTCAAAGTCACAGTTTTACTATATTTATCAATTAACAATGTAATATGTAAGTCAATTTCTAAATATAACACAAATAGCACTTTGATTGAACACTATTTCCCAGTCTTTAAATTTAATACGAGCAGAGCAAGAAAAACGCAAGTTGTTTCAGTGGCAATCCAGGATTATGAGATAATAGGCACGGATTGGCCAAAAAAAAAAAAGATCAAACCGATAGGATCAAAAAGTGTTTTCAACATTAGCTGTAAAAAAGTGTTAAGTCCAAGCATTGAGGTGATCGCTACTGCGATCTTTATTAAATGTACTAAACAATCAATTATTAGCTTGGTGATAGACCTTACCAGTGCGGACTTTTTTCGGAACCAGTGGTTAAAGCATAAATGGCTCTTAATAAGTTTTACTTGTAATACTTTTTGAATAAAAACTAAGCTAATCTATTCTAAGAACATGTAGTCTACTCAAAGACTTCTATGTATTTTATTATCCCGGATGATTTGCTACGCACTTGTAGTTTCACTAACGACCGTTACTGCTTTTAGTGCTAAATAAAATTACATAATTAACTGAAACAAATTTCAAGTCAGGTTAACGAAGTGCGCACATAAGCAATGACAGCGTTTTCTTAATCACATTAAACATTCAGTGTAATATTGCCGGAAACAACGTTCACGGTTCACAAAACCAAAAGAACTAGTCTTATCTCCCGCTTGCAGTCGACTAAAAGCTTTACCGAGAATTGACCGTAGTATACACAGAAGTCTCCGAGTCCACATGATCTAATTGCTTTAACTTGAGCTTGCCCTACCATGTTAATTACTGTATTCTTATTAATAAAACTAAGAAAACTGGTGATTGTATTTAGTGGTTATTGCCTTCCCCTTTGTTTTCGACGTAGTTTATTAAAAGTTTTTTACAAGAACGTTACAAAAATAACAATTTTTTTGATTTTTGCACCGTGTGATATATTTCCAATCCGCCGTATAATGGCAATGGTTTACCACCGGACTTATTAAGCTGCCTCTTTTACTTGCATGTTTCCTAAATACTATTTATTGTTAATACGTACAGAATACCATTTCTGTGTTTACGTGCATGCAAAAGATCCTCTGTGACAGAATTTTTTTAGTTTTTAAATTTTATATCAATATTGAATGTATTGTCAGGAATGTGTAAATTTATTAATTCTCATTCATTTAAGCCCATTAAAAGTCCACTGTGGAACTTAAACAATATGTCCCTTTTATTTGGCATCATGTAGGGGATTACCATAATTCTCACGCTTATCAAGCGGGTTGGAAACCGCAGTTTCCAACCCGCTTGCCAAGAGTGGTTCCCGTTGCAGTTTCCTTCTTAAGCCTTCAACGACACCTTCGTGATAATAATATGGTGTAGTAGATATTATAATAAAATCCACTATCCCATATATAAGCACTGTAAATGAATTTTATTATTTTAAAGAAACTAAAGTATATTTATTCAAAGTGATACCCATATTATTTGTTTATTTTATCGTCACATCTTAAATATTAGCGTTCCTATTTGAAATTTACGTTCTGCAATATTTTTTCAAGAGCGTGTCACTCAAATTCGTAAGGGCAATGAAAATGACACCCTTTAATTTAGAAGAGTGAGTAGAAAAATTTATCGCTGCGAAATCTTCAAGATTTATGACCCGTTTTAAGAAAAACCTTTCAGATTTATAGCTTTGGTTAACTTGAAAATTAACCAGTTAAAAGAAATATGTACCATTTTGTTACTGTAAAGAATAATTTTGTGTATAAGATAATAAAGTATTAACTTCAGGGCGTCCAATTTGCCTAGTTGCATAAAAATAGATTTAGTACTAACTTTTAGACATTTATTTTTAAAATGAATTATAAATTATGTCTAAAATCAAATCGCGCATAATTATCATCCACAATAGGTATTTTTTAAATTCACTTTTGATTAATATAGTCGTGATAGCTCGCTTTCGCCGTAAATCCCAGTCCGTGAGTAGTTCAGTTCCCACACCCGGTCGTTCCAGTGAAATTATTATTTGTTGTTTTAAATTCCGATTTACTGGTATAAAAAAAATTTTGAAGACTTGTGAAGTTATCCAATATACATTGTTGAGCATGGCGGATACTTCCTTGCCCTAATTACCCTCTCAGTAATGGGAGGAAGCCTACGCCTAGAAGTAGAACGTATTATAAGTTATACGTATATTTCTTTGCTATAAGAGTGATCAAAAACTGACTAAGCGTTCTTATGATGTACAACTTCTGCATCCTATGAACGTCTAAAATCAACTAAAAAGTTGTAAAATTAAAAAAATATACAACCGACTTCAATATAAATAAAAAAAGAACAACATCATCAATGTAGTCGAATTGAATTAAATACGCATTATTAAGGATGACTTAATAATTACTGGTCAGATCTTGATGAAGTTTATATGGGACCACATAAGAAGCACCAGCTTTCAAATAAAAATAGAGTCATCAAAATCACGTAGAAATAGTTTTGGAGGTAACACACAAAAATACAGTCGAATTGAGTACCTCTTCCTTTTCGAAGTCGGTAAAAAAATCAGGCGTAAATCGTAAAGTATGACAAGTTATTTTTCTTTCATAGTACATGAATGCAATATAATTCTTTTATATTATCTATAAATATTGACTCTCTTCTATCTAAGTGTCTTAACACTTTTGACGCTTCTAATATTATTAAGAATTGCAGCATTGCATTTCTGGTCTTCTTTGAGTGAAGTCGGCTGTAGATGTCTATATACTTCAGTAGCCATATTCCAAGATATTGACTCTTAGGCAAGTTGTAACTCTCTTATCTTAAAAAATATTATTCGGCCTTGAATAGTAAATCACACTATCTTAGCGAAACAAAAACCTATTCACGCTTATCTTGAAGAAACCCAGATTGTTATAGGACAGAAACACAAACACCAGTAGTTACTTACGAGTATTCCACTTAGATTAAGCAAGCCGTTCGGTTCAAATTCGTGCAACATAGAAAATCCGCTACATCATAAATCTATAATGGATATCAAATCAAATAATTTATTTGTAATAATATTATTTTACTATCTTTATAGAAAGAACTAAGTTACTGAAGTTGCGAAAAGAACGTTTTCTTTTTTTTCTTTTTTACTAATTCATTTAAAGTAACACCCATAGTAACTTAAGGGCTGGACTTTTATTTTAATTGTTGTAAGGAACAAGTAACCAAGTTCATCTCCGCTGACATCATTGAAAATATTAATCGAAATTTTAAGTGCTAATTTACCAAGTGCTCGCTGGAGAGGCGGAGGGATAACGTTGTGAGAAAATTGTATGTCTAATAAATTAAAAAATATTTCGTGAGACCTACAGTGTGGCGGACTTTATGCAAACTTTCAACGGAAATGAAGTCCGTGGAGCTATGAGACTGTGTATGCTTTTGATTTAATTATAAATAACATTTTTATACGTTTTAGCGTCATGTTGCAGCTATATTGTAGTTGTCATATGAGTGGGTTAGCTTAACTATGGAAGTATTGTGTTCTCACAAAACATCGGCGTAAAATAGCAGCTTAATGCAGATGCGTTTCGTATGGTGAGTGTAGAAAACCGAAGACCTTTTTACAGGAAACGAGGCATTCCATCTTAGTTCTCAGGGGTGACAACGCATCCGCATTTTGATTCTTAATCGACGATACATGTAGGAACCTATTGGCTACAGGTTAGTGCTTCTGAGTGCTCGTTTTTCCGGAACCGCCCATGTCCATTGCGCTCTCATAGTGCTCTCCCGAGTAGGGGCCACCATGGGCCGGTCAGCGCTGGTGGGCACGCTGATGTGTGCGAAAGCGTTCCCGTGGCTCTGCCAATATGCGACAAAGGTGGAAAACCATGGGATTTTAGTTGGTGCGAGTCCGACATAACCAATTCCCCATGTAAAAAAGGTGTTCATGGACTGCACTAACCACTTACCATCAGGTGAACTGTATATAATAAAAAACGATTTTATTTCTTACATATAAAAAAACGGACAAATTACTCTCACCAGTATATAATCGCACTGCGGTTCTGTATTAGTAAGCTTCGATTTAGAAAATCTGATGTGGTGGTAACTTTACTGCATTATGTTCCTTATGACAGCAATTTTACAAGAAAAACTGCGGTTGCACACCCACTCGCCAAGCGTGGAAAATATGGCAAACATCCCTCCATGAGCAACGATACAAACAAACGGCCGCCAGTCCCCGGTGACCCCGCTATTCCTGGCTACGGTCGCGACCAAAGTATTGGCGGGGCAGGGGGTACCAAGAATCTTCAGTGGAGGTTCGGTTGCTACCTACAACGACTTGACTTGTTCCAAGGAGATGTCAGATTTATTGTCCACTATACGGTGTTGATAGAAGACTTCAACGCAAAACTAGGTACAAGAGAAAGCGATGAGCCAAGGGAGGAAATTTGGAGTAGGACAACGAAACCCAAGAGGGCCAGCAGCTGGCCAACTTTATGAAGAAAAAGAGACTCCTTATGATGAACTTTTTCTTCCAATAGCGGCCTCACAGAAAGTGGACCTGGTCGAGCCTCAAATGTTCAACAGAGAATGAGATTGATGACCAGACGACAACTGTTCAGTGATGTATCAGTGATCGCGAGGGTGAATACTGGCAGCAATCGCTGAATGGTGAGAGGCACAATGGTCCTAAACGTGAAGTTGGAGAGGCCACGTCTATTGAAATCAACGCTCCGCCCACCTCGATTTCTAATACAAAGCCCCAAAAACTTTCAGCTCGAGTTACAAAACCTGTACAAAATACTGTCCGATCAGACTCTTAATCTCATGGCTTTTAGACGAGAAATGAAGCTGCAGTCTTCAGCAGATTTGACGGCATACAGGCAACTGAACAGACAGATCTCTAAATGTATGCGACGGCGCTTATATGTACGCAATTTTAATACAGCTCGTATTAAGGAAGCGATGGAGCGGAACCAGGGCCCCAAAATCTTTGCCAGAGATTTGTCTGCCGGAAAGAACCAACAGTTGAAGATGAAAATCGAATGTAGCAGAGTCGTTTCCGGGACATCTGAGATTCTGAGTAGGATTGAAAGGTTCTATGGGCAGCTGTACACTTCATCGTTAGAGCCACACGCAAGTTTGAGTAACGATTAAAGAGTAAGTCTTATCCGACACTATTCCGATGATTTCCCGGAGGTTAGTCTGAGTGACATTAGAATGCCTCCCCAGCATCTAAAAAACGGCAAGTCACCGGGCAAGGATAGAATTACAGCGGAGCTTCTGAAAACGGGTGCAAAACCGGTACTTGAAGTCTTTCATAATCTCTTTAATTCCGTTGAGTCCTCCAGCTATTATGACACTGGGGCCTAGGTTTAGTAATTCTTAAATGTCTGATTCTATAATACATTTCATTGACGATTGGTACGCCAAAATGGTCGATCTATCGTTTCTGACTAATTTGTAATTTGTGATCTTGGGATCGGGATAGCTAGGTTGCAAAAGATACACTACACTACATGGTGATTTTGCAGGAAGAGTGCGATCTCTTTTTTGTCTCCGAGCTCGTTTGCATTTAAAAACACGAGAATCAAAGAGCGTGTTTTAGTTCTACCCAACGGTTGTACTGCCATTACGGGTTTAACAATGTTGTTTAAGCGCACTGGAAGGATTTTATAGCATCGATTAATCCTATGTGCTCAATTGTGGCGTTGAGTTTGTCCTGTGGGGTAGTTGCTGAAAAATTTCTTCACTATATTTGTAAATGAATGCCGAAAAAACGAAATATAAAAAAGTGTGCCTGGCTTCGAATCCCTTTGGTTGTTTCAAAAGAAATTCACCCAACACTGTCTACAGCTCAAGTGATCCTTTGGAACCTTATTCTCAAAAAGAAATGTATAAGTACAACTTTCAATGTCCGTAACTCACAGCAAGAAACAAAGGTTTTTTCTTCTTTAAATTATATCACATTTTAACTGATCTTACCTGTATTACCTAATTTGATCCTGTGGTAGCAGCGGACGAGAATACATTATCGCATTTCTTGGAAATATGACAAAAAGATATCATGGCTTCCAACAGATTCATCATCATCATCATTACAGCCATTCACAAGTCAACTGATGAACATAGGTCTCCCCCATGGAATGCCACAAAGCACGGTCCAGAGTCACGACTTCCTGCAAGTCTTGCGATGAACATGGACAAAACGAAGATCATGTGTAACGTTCATATCATATCTATGCTCGAAGTTGATGATGAGTATGTGTACCGGGGACAAATAGTCCGACTAGGTAAGTCCGAATTCGACCGAGAGGTCAATCGACGGATTCAACGTAGCTGGGCAGCGTTCGTGAAATTACGACACATCTTCTCGTCAGCTACAACTAAAAACCTAAAAACGAGACTGTAAAACCCGTGCGTGTTGCCAGTGATTACTTATGTAACTGAGACGTGATCTTCCACAGCTAGCCATATGAAAACGCTCAAGTTCGCTCAGCGAGCTACGGAGAGGGCTATTCTCGGGGTTTCTCTGCCTGATAAACATAGAAATGAGGATATTTGCGGTAGGACCAGAGTGACTTTAATTTACTAATCCGTTGGGCTATGTTCGATCTTTAGCGTCCTCATACGGCCAGCAGTGAAGGACCACGTCTGAGGATAGTCGAGTGGCGTATTGTCAATTCCCATATCAACACTCCTCTTTCCTTGGTACTCCACCTCGACTGCAGCGGTACAGGGAGAGGAAGCTCCTCTAGCTGCAGCTCACTAACACACATCTAAAGGCTCGATAATCGGCCCACTCAGAGTGACCATCCATACATAGAGTACAGTAAACATTAATATTTGTATTGTTAAAATACTTTACATAAGTAGCTGTCCGACTTATTGCAGGAATTTTAGGTAGTTTTGCAAACAAACAACTAATATACTATATATATA
>DWHP01008369.1:0-10578 GCA_018247895.1 Parnassius honrathi | reverse complement strand
AAATACAGCAGCATTAAGCTACTATTTCACGCTGATATTCTGTGAGAGCGTGGTCCCTCCCCGGTCGAGCCGACCCACTCGTGCTACAACTATACTACTGATATAACTGCAGCATGGCTCTACCATATATAAAAAACGTTATATTAAAAGTTTAGTTTTAATTTACTTTTGTTGTGTATAAAATTTACAAAGTGTTTAAATTGACTTCTTTACCTATTTATTTAAAAAAAAAAAGTGAATTAAATGACGTATATGTGTTGCGCATTTTTTCATGGAAGGTTGTTTCTCCAATTGAGCTTGCTCACATAGACAGACGGTTTTACTGCCTTCGGTACAATTTGTTGACTTTGCTGTCTCGGACAAACAAATGAATATTGGAGCCTCTTGGGGATATTGCCGATCTGGATATTGGAGGGCTACAAAATGTTTGTTCGGACGGGAGACAATGTTGTTTATCCTTCGACGTGGCTTTCGAGTAACATTGATGAGATTGGATGATTTGCTATAACTAATGTTTTCGTTCTTTTGTAAAAAGGCAGTTAGTTTATTAATAAATAAACACACTTTTTTAGCTTGACCAGTATGTATGTTTAGGTATTGTGACAGCGCATTATTGTTAATAATATTAATTAATATCAATATTAATTAATTTCTATATACACTCACCTAAAAATATCTTGTAAACAATATCTTCAACAGTTAAAATGGATTAATAAGCATTACGTTAAAATACATTATTTTGAACATTAAGTGTTTATTACAAAGGCTTAAAATTGTCTTTAAAAATTAATTAAATATACTAAAAACATGCTTAAGATATTCAAAGGTTGTTAAATAATAAATACACAAGTCAATTATATTACAATAATATAGATAAATAACATTTATAAATTTTATATTATACTACCCAAGTTCGAGTACTGTTGCACAATATCTCATATTAAGGACTTATGGTTGTAAGGTCTATGATACAAAAACAATAATATGGAAGGTCTTTAAGATTCATAAGTATTATATCAGCAGAGTTGACACGTTTGTGCTGTTTTTAATAATCAACCTTACCAATTTTGTCGCCAAAGTCGATAGAGATCATGTAAGTGTTGTTAGGGGGCGCCACCCGTTTCATATTTGCATTGATTCTTACTGCTCCTTGCGGTATTGCGTCTTGTAATGGATCTGCTTGTGTGCTGCGCCGGATTCGACGCGTCTTGTGGTTTTGGTCGATGGAGGTATGCGGGTGGTGATATATGCTGGGATTGTAAGGGGAACCATGGGGTGGTGAAAGCCCGACGTTAGTCGTATTAACTCTTGTAACACTGATTAAAACTACTTTTACGGATTATATCGCGTTTAATTTATATGATTTTTAATTCCCGACGTTTGTCGTAGGTGGTAGAATCCAACCTCTTCTTCTCTATTGAAATTAGGAAGTTTTATTTTAATTTCAATAGCCTCACGTATCACCCTTGGTACAAACTGCAGGCCTCTCGGAACGTCTGCAGTTTGTGATCATATCTTAAGCGGCCCCAACCATTACATCAGATTTGAAAGACCACAAATCCTCGCGAAAGAACATCGATCCCTTCAAGACGATGACTTCAAGACAATGTAAGTTCATTCCTCGTAAATCGGAACCATAAATAATAATTAGAAAGCTAAAGGCACTCCGGGTTAACACTGACATCGGGACGTCAGTCATCTCAGTCCCCGTGACCTTAGGTGCTGGAAGGCACCCAAAACGTGGGGAATTTAAAATTATACAAATTAAACGCGATAAAATCCGTAAAAGTAGTTTTAATTAATGCGTAGTGTTCGCGTAAATATAAGAAATCAATATGTTGGTAAAATATAAAGAAATCATGACGGTCGTAACGTTTAGCGTCATTGCGTCGCTATTTTCGATAGCTTGGTTTGACTTACATCTAAGTAACTTTACCCTAACCGAGTCCCTTGATGACAGAACTGCAGACTGTCTGACCTACATTATGTTCTATATAATAATATAATAAAATATTTCTGTAAATTTCCCACCATTGAATGATTGAAGGCAACGCTCTGCGGCTAGAAGCCGTGCTGCCCATGCAATCGGTGGTGATGCTTTACACTTACATTACATCTGCGGGGGCGGCGGTCTGGCAGCTGGTGGCTCTCACCTAAACCGTGCCTAAACCGTGTGATGTACATTCACCGTGGCTGGATTTGATAGTATTCTTTATGGCGTTTACACGCATTGACATGCGTGACTTCGGTCGATCTTTGTGCTTACGCACTACCAAGGGACTAAGCCCTCTTTTACTGGTTTGCCAGTTATTTTGGTGTGGACTACTTACCACACCGTTCTTGTCCCTCCTCGATGGGAACGCATTGGTTGATTGGCTCTCACCGCACATGACGTTGGACTGTGTGGGGCCGTTTGCCACCACATTTTTTTAATGTGGGAGACCAAGTCCTTGTGTCGGATATTTTATGTGAATATTGGGAGCCTTTTTCAAATGAAAAAGGATTCATTATAAGGAATCAATTGATGTGAACCTGATACAAGTGGATTAACGAAGATTAATTGTTGTTAACCGTTTGAGACCTTTCTTTTCGAATGGGGTTCCTTAGCTTAAAATAATTATAAGGCACTACGAACAGCTTTATGTAAAATATAATGGAGGCCAGTCAGACTGACTGACCCCTTTATCAAGGGATCCGGTTATGGTAAAGCTACAAAATGGCGATTTATAATTACCTCTATGATATGTGTGTCAAATGAAAGGTCTTGATGGGTGAAACAAAATAAGTGACGTCATTCCAAATCCAATATGTCGGACGCCTAATATGACAATGCAATATTGTTATGACTTAAATTAAATTTGATGATGGAGCTGCAATGTTGTCATGACTAAAAAAGGCGGCGAACAAAATGGCCGCCATATCAATTTTAAAGAGTTATAACTCGGCAAAGTTTTGGTATGAATTGGTAGTCAATTACTGGCAATAGCAAAAGTTCAAGATGGCGGACCTAAGTTGGCGATCAAAAACTTAGTTCCTCTAAACTGCGTGTCATTTTGTTATCCCAAGGTTTTTGGTATCCCCGATTATGATTTAGGGGTCGAATTATTGAGATCAATTTTCGCACTGAAATTTTAAAAGACCGCCCAGCTAAATGACGTCGACTTTAAAAAGAAGAAAATAAACTTTTAATTAAATCAAACCTATCAATTATTTGCTTAGCAGGCGGTGCTGTATGGTAGGTGACTCCCTGATTGCTTACAAGGTCTCGGTAGGTATATGTAATTCCTCCACCCTCAGTGCCGCGACTACTGCAGCACATAACTCCACCCTCAGCGCGATGTCTCTTGCAGCGCAAAAAATGTCACCGGGTTGTCCTCGGAAGTTGCCACTCGTATTATATTTGAAGATTTTTCTCGGCGTTTCATTGGTTTTGTTCTTGGTATGAATCGTAGTTGGATTTGGTACAGAGTGCTGATCTTCAGACATTCTGCCTCTATAAATGAGTTCTGTGTGGTTGCAATGTACGGGAATGGAGGTATAAGTGTTGATTTTTTGTTTAGCAGGCGGTAGGTGACATCCTGATGGCACTGTGTTGATATTCTTAAGTCACGCGCTGTTATTTGCTTAGCAGGCAGTGCTGTATGTGACTTCCTGATTGCTTGCAAGGTCTCGGTAGGTATATGTAGTTTGCCTGTCGCAAGATTTATACCTGTGCACATAAACAAGAATACAGTATATGACTTGATATAGACACAAATTAAAGTTACAGCCTACATACATCCCTCACGTTTAAGAGGGTTTTAGGTTCCAATGCGTGCTGTTTAATTTAACTTACTTTAAATTACGTTTCGAATGCTTTACAACCCGTTTTACAGGTGGACTGGATACATTCTTTTTTAGTTTTGCATTGTCTATACTAAACCCGGTTTATAGATCAAAGGAGGTCACCGTTTTTATAGAATAAGGGTGACAAACGACCACACAGTTCACCTAACGGTAGTGAATGCTGTAGCCCAAAGAAATTTTCATTTATCCTCGATTCATGCATGCAAAAGCGTTATCAATCCTGAGAAATAAGGTGGAATGCCTAGTGTCCAGTAAAAAGGATCTCTTGTTCTTTACACTCACCAAATGAAACGCAGGAGGATTACATTGGTATTCTGTGAGGGCGTGGTCGAGCCGACCCTGCATGCTACATAGCAGCAGCGTGGCTGTACTACGTATAAAACCGATTAAATTCGCACGAACGTTTGTTCACGTAGTTTGAGTCCACAAGCATACCACAAGACCATGTAAATTTGCAACACTTGGCTCCGCCTTCCTGCGTTGACTGCAGCTGCAATAATAATACTAATGTCTTCAAGACTAAATTTTCAATCACGGTGGTCAGAGGACGCGGAGCGGAACAAGATTGTAGAGCCCGAGTGTAGATTGTAGTGCACAAGCGGAGGTACACACGCTCCTATTTCCTCACTCTCATAATCCGAAGTGAAGCCAATTTGACTTATTTGAAGAGAGATCAGGCGCAAGACCAATGCTATCACGAGCTTCAAGGCATGGTTTAAATACCACCTACTCCTTGACTTAAGACTGCATTAATAATTTGAAAGAAACCGTATAAGTAGATTATTAGCCTGCTATGATGGCCACACAATCAGCAGTCACGTTTACGACCACAAGACCAACGAGACAGCCAGCAACAACAGCAGTAACCGCAAGCACGGGGAAGATATGCAGGAAGTCAATTGGTGCAGGTTACTTATTTTTTTGGGAAGCCGATATTGTGTAATGGATTTGTGAAGGGTTATAATCATTACTCATAATCATAAACACTTGCGCGTGCCACCCAGAGGGGTAGGCAAAGGCTACAGACTCACATTTAGCACGATCCTGACATACTTCTCTCGCCTCCTCCACATCCAATACCTACGCATACATTCTCGTCGGTTAAGGTACTCTTAGTTCCATTTTCAATATATCGCCAACTTGGTCGATAAACTTTCACCTAGGATATCCCTTTCCGACTCTTCCATTCACTTCTGCAACATAAATTTGCTTTGTCACACTTTCCTCATTCATTCTTTCTACATGACCAAACCACCGAAGCATTTCTTTCTTAATCCTAGTCACAACATCATCTTGCAAACCACACTCTTCTCTTATCACACAATTTCTCATCCTGTCACTCAGATTCAGCTGCGAAATGCGGTCATTAAGGAGTATGTTAGCTATAATGACTGCATTTCTACAAAATTTATTCCACACTCGTGCTTCTTCTGTCAAACGAAACTTTCACTACCATAAATAATACAGAATTGTAAATTGCCAGAGGCATTCCGTGTTAGTATTCAGGGGTGAGAACGCATCTTTATTTCGATTTTTAAACGGGGATAAATGTAGATATGTATATGCTACAATATCCACTTACCATTAGGCGGACTGTGTATTAGTTTATCACACTAATTCTATAAAAAAACCTCCCTGCCAAGGCTGATAAACAAAATAGAAGAACATTGGCCGTCCTTTTAAAAAAATCACATAAGGTAAAACGTATGTAGGCGGTAATAAATTTGTACTTTATATTAAATATTACAAATAATACAAACTTTACTACGTAGGTAATAGGACTCCTTTTCTGTCTAAGAGTCCGCCTGGTTAAGTACCATCATCTTACCTATTTCTGCCACCAAATAGCAGTTCTTGCACTGCTGTGTTCCGGTCTGAAGGCGTCAGGCGTTTTATCTTAGGGCTAAGGGGTGACATTTTGATTCTTAATCTAAGATTGATGAAGAAGCATAATTAACTTACCACTAGGTGGCCTGTATTCTCGCTTGACATCCATGAACTTGAATAAGAAAATCCAAAGAAATATATAGAGAAAGTGATCAAGAACAAGTCATAAAAACAATGACCGGTTGTTTAAATAGTAGTTTAGTGATAGCTCATATTCTTCACGATGATCATGGTGTAAATGATCAGTTTATTTATTTCAGTTTACAAAGTATGAATATAATTTAATAATATAACGCAGTTGCGGAGATATACCGACCGGAATTTTTTTTTTAAATTTATCAACAAGTAACATATAACCTAATATGATAAAGCAAAAACATTGACTTCACCATCTCACAATAATGTAACATTCTTTTAGTTCTGACCAGAGTTACTTTATTTTGCGCGATAATCAATAGATAGCCAGTACAATAACAGACTGTGAGACGTTGTAGACCACAGGAATGCTAAAGCGTCCATAGCCTCCGTTCATGTTTGCAGTTGGGTGCTGCTGTCCATGGGCTATGTCATGGACAAAAAAACGGAACACTTATATCTTTCTGCAATCAACCAAGCGTTCGAACAAACCGCTCGCAAGTAACGAGCCACGCATTTTTTTCATTCCCTCCTGCGTCATTTTTAGGGGTGTGACTAACCGGTCAGAACATACGCGTGTAAATTAGGAAAGGTTTTTATATATATTTTTTATAGAATAAGTGTGAAACGAACACACAATCAACCTGATGGTAGGTGGATGCTGTGGCCCACAGACATCTTCATTTAACCTCGATTAAGAATCGAAATACAAATGCATTGTCACCCGTGAGGACCAAGATGCAATTGTCTCCGGTTCTCTGCACTCACCATACGAAATACAGCTGCATCAAGCCGCTATTTTACGCTGGCATTCTGTAAGAGCGTGGCCCTTCCCCGGTCGAGTCGATCCACTCGTGCTACAACCATAATATAACTGCAGTGTGGCTTTACCACGTATAAACATTAACATTACAGCTTTTCGAAAGTCCTATACTACACATAGGCCTACCCTATGTATTGTCTCATATGGGGTTATTTGCCGTAGTTGGCACGCTTGGCAGGTGGTTTAGCAACCGCAGTTTATTATCATGTTGAGTTGTTGTCAGGTAGATGCTGCAGCCTATCTTCTGGATTGTTTCTCTCTGTTGCCTCTTACGAGAACCACGGGATGATACGTATTCTTACACCGCGACTACATGTCGTATGTTTTGCGGCTAGACTTGTCAACCCCACCATATAACATACGACTAATATACGATCGCCTCGTTGGTCTTGGGTTGAAATCCCATGTCAGGCCAAAATCAATCATTGAGTTTTTCGGTCAAGACGTTCTTAGAAGCAGCCCGAAGTTAGAATATTTGTAATATATCACCCTCGTGCCCAGGAAAACACGTCAATATACGTCTGATAAATTATGTACCGCCATCTATCAGTAATTACTCCCAATTTTTAGTCCGTTAATGGTTTCTTACCGCGTATTGAGAGTGTAAAAATACACACTAACCAATATTATGCCGTAGGTCTCGCAAGAAATAGCAGAGTGAAATTGGAGTAGCAGTGGACTTTTAATGCTTTTAAAGACGTTGAGGATAATGATGATGATGATAATTTCTTACAGTATCGACAGGATGAAATGGGTCATAGATTGTTTTACACCATCAGTACGCTGCACTACTCCTTTAATAAGAATAAAATAGAATAAGGTACGTGAGGGTAAAACGGTCATCTTAAGCTTTGCCGCCCTATATAACCAAAACTAGGAGGAGGACAGAGCCAAAACACAAAGTCGTATACTATTACTAATATATTAAGAAAATAATAGCAAACAAGCTTTGGCAATAATTGGGAACACTTCAAAAAATCAACTTAAAAAAAATAATTATTCTACACAATACTAAAATCTACTATAATATTTATAGTAACGTCAACTGTCAAAATGGCGTCGATAAAGCATCACCCTTTTGACCCTTTACTATGTGATTGACTGATGAAGAGCTATCGCATCACAGCGCCATCTATGCAAACAAGGCTATAGTTTTTGATGTATAATGATGTGACAATATTAATCGGATGACCATACTACCCTCACGCACTATAGAATAGAATTATTTTTGTTCAAGTTGCAGAAATATTAATTTGAAAATCATTTAAGTTTTACCACTGGTTCGGAGAAAACCCTCCGTCTTGGAAAGAACCAGCAAGTAACTCAGCGGGACTTTTTAATGACTTACTTAGAACATAATATTTTATACAATTTAACCACACAAATAAAACTGAAATATGATTCCCAAAGACACTCCGTTCGTTCTCCACCCTCCCTCGCTAATCGCGTCCCACATTGAAGCCCCGAAATCTAAACAAGATTTTTACTGGATAAATATTATGACCCACAGACTTGTTTATTTAAATCCAAGTTAAAAGATTTCGGGAATTCTTTAGAATTAACCAATACCCAATTTTATACGTGATAGAGCCACGCTGCTTGCTTACCATCTGGTGGACTGTGTGCTCG
Source organism: Parnassius honrathi (assembly GCA_018247895.1). Lineage (NCBI taxonomy): Eukaryota > Metazoa > Arthropoda > Insecta > Lepidoptera > Papilionidae > Parnassius > Parnassius honrathi. The sequence goes on along the minus strand of DWHP01008369.1, from coordinate 2,258 downwards.
TCTATCACCTTTATTTTATACAAAATAAAAAGAAAATCCTCTGTTGTGGAAAGAACCAGCAAGAAACCCAGCGAGACTTTTTTTTAATGATTAACTTATTCAAATTCAGATCAGATTTATTTATTTCAGACAACAAAGGTCCATAGGTTAGTATTACATTAATGCTTAAAAACTAAGTGTTAGTATTTTGAAAACTACTAACACTTAGTTTAAGAATTAAATTAAATCCACCTTAATCAAATAAATCAAGGTCGAATCAAATCAAATCAGATACAATTAGTCCAAATTAAATTTTAATTTGTCATGTACCTAAGAAGCACTCCGTGCGATCAACACATTGAAAAATTATCATCCACTGTATAAGTCATCGTTCGCACGAAATGTCTCACAATGGTGCATGCGGATCATCTGCCACCGTTCTCTGGACGATGTTGTCACTTCTCCGTATCCTTCTAATCAGCAACGCTACTTTTTTCCGAACTACGGCATGAAAACCGTCAGTGCGGGTCTGAGCAAACTTACCAGAGGCACTACAGAAGCATGGAAGTGCCAACATTATCCTGAAAACATTATTGTACTAGACACGCAGGGTGTTTGGCGATGTTTTGGCGTACCCAATCCACAAACCGCCCGCGTACAGACCCTGGCACTACTCTTTGAATAAGGTTATTTTAACCTGATCCGAACAGCAGGCAAATCTACGGGTCAGCATATTGCCGTCTATAGCCAAAGCCCTACGCTCCCTCTCCATATCTAAATCATCCTTAAGGTCGTCCACAAGAATATGCCCTAGGTATTTAAGTTGATAAATCCGCTTTAGTTCCGATCCATTTAAGGTTATTGCAGGAATAGATTCGGAACACTTGCCGGCTACCCCAAAGACCATGTCTTCACTTTTATTAATGTTGTATACAAGACCACGCGAGGCAGCGTAACTCTCAAAGACCTTCAACATTTCTCCGCATTGATCGCATTTGCAGTGGGACTCAGTAACAACATGTCATCCGCATAGCTGATGCTATTGATACTAACATCACCCACGCGACATCCAACACGCATGCTACTGAGCTCCACCAAGAGATCGTTAACTCGATCGATACAGGTTGAAGAGCTTCGGAGACGATAACCCTCCCTGACTCACTCCGCACTCCAACCTGTATGGCTCGCGGAGACTATTTGACCACTAAACATGATTGGTCTGGTTTGCATATTAATACCGCGAGATATTGATCATCTTCGCTGGAATACCCCTGTCCTCTTCCTCCAAAGCACATCACATGAAACGAGATCGAAGGCTTTGGAGAGTTCTAGAAAACAGGCGTAAACAGGAGTCCGTCGGTCTGCGTAGTATTGGACAATGTGCTTGAGCACCCCAGGCTGGGGCCCGAACTGCACACCGTGCAGGTTTAAATAATTTTGTAAGCCAGAGTCAAGCAGACTTTCCAATATCATAGCTATCGTCTATTCTATCGAGAGAGATTTGGCGATAGTTTCCCCTATCCGAGATATCTCCTGTCCTGTTCTTCACTATGGGCACAACAGTAGTTTTCATAAGATCAGCTAGTAAATAAGAGTGGCTGATGCACATATTGAAAAACAGGGAAAGGACCCTCGGTAAATGCACCCCCGCATATCTCAAGTGCTCAATTCTAAGCCCGTCAAGATCGGGAGACTTTCTTCTGCTGATGATAAGTGGTTGCTGTGGCCCATAGACATCTAGGTACATCTATCCTCGATTACAAATCAAAATGCAGATGCGTTGTTACCCATGAGTGCTAAGATCGAATACCTCGTTTCCAGTAAAATAAGAGTCTCCGGCTCTGTACACTCACCGTACGAAACACAAAAACGTAAGCTGGTATTCTGTGAGAGCGTGGTTCCGGTCGAGCCAACTCATTCACGCTACAACCATCATATAGCGGCAGCGTGACTCTACCAAGTTTATCGATGTTGAACTTATCGCAGACACCATTTCGTCGTTGAAAAATAAAAAGAGCTCCCTGCGCACGCCGGTCCTAGACCCGGACTTAGTAACAGATGGACCAAGTAGTGACCTCACCTTAAAATGTTCCATGAACAAATTTGCATTATCCCCGAGTCACTTTTGCTATCGACACTCGCCGGGAGTCCAGACATAACATACAGTTTCCCTGTGGATTTCCAGAACTTACTAAAGTTCTTTTCCGCTCTAAGTTTTGCTATTTGGTCCATTTTTATTTGCTCCTGGTTATTTAAGAACCACTTTGGTCTCACTTCAA
>DWHP01008368.1:0-10578 GCA_018247895.1 Parnassius honrathi | reverse complement strand
CAAAATAATTGTGCAACGAGTATTACATCGTAACTAATTACTTGGCAAATCGAGCGCAACTAGTTACGTGCATATCGATTAATTTTTTACGATTGGCACTGGAGACTTGACGCCATTAGAGAGGCAAATTGCGCTAAGCACGGTATAAATAACCCTTTCATTTACCGTGTAGTGTTGTCGTTAGAAAAACCAGCACTCCATTTCGTTCTGTGCATGTCGAAGAGGCGCGTATAAGAAATACTAGACTTCAAATTTCAATTCCATTTTAATTCCGGGATTAAACCCGGGTTCCGGTCGTGCTGTGAATATTGCTACCACGGATTAGGGTCTAAGTGCTCGCCGCAAACATGCATCATTACAAGCATTGCGAATATGGGACAAACCCTTTCTACAATGGAAGACGCTCAATTCTAGCAGCGGTCTCTCAAAATCAAAGTCGGAAAACTCTATTAGAGAACGGCCAACGTGTATCAATATCAGTTGCAAGAATTTACTAAATATTAAATTTCCTCTTTATTTATACTCAACCGAGTAGAAATTAATATAAGGATATGTTTACACTAAAAGTAATATTACTTTATTATATCCTTTCATAACCTCCTCTTCCCCTCGTTATTCGGTACATACAAGACAATAATAGCCTTGTCGGATAGGGAAATCGTCAATCAATTTTCAATTGTGAACGAACAAATGACAAATTTGTAATACATTTCCTTATGCCTCTATGTGCGTAGAATTTAGAAGGAATATAATTGAAAATTCAAAATTCTGGAATTAAAAATTTGTGAATTGATCTAAATATCGATTATTTTATGTCAACAGAGTAAGTACTAAAATGAAAATGCTTTATCGACGTCACAGACCACCCAGCCTACATCGACGTAGTGGAGAAAATTTTGTACGGTATTAAAAAAACTAAACTTCACGTTTTCGGGGAGTGCACGAGTACACTATTTTTTAACTTACTACACACACTACATAATCACACGCAAGTTTTCTTTTTAAATATAAACCTACATGAACAGTAATTCCTTTATTTTTATTGGCACATAACCTCTAATATTTCTGCTGAAGTAGAGAATATTTGGTTTAATTTTATTGGAACCAATTTGCTTACATTTCATTGATAGTAGAGGGCACATACCATTTGGTAAGCTACATACTTGTTAGCCTCATCCCAATATAAAATCACTAACTATTTGCCGGCAGCGTAATTCTGCTATATTTCGTATTGTGAGTGTAGAGAACCGGATACCCTTTTACTGGAATCAAGGCATTCCAGCTTAGTCCTCAGGGGTGACAACATATTTGCATTTTGATTCTTCATTGAGGATAAATGTGGATGCCTACGGGCCACAGCATCCACTTACCATCCGGTGAACTGTGTGCTCGTTTGTGACCCAATGCTATAAAAATACTCAAAAACTGACCAATTCTAAGCTGCCGTTAAATCATTAAAAAAGTGCCGTTAAAACAATAAAAAATACCACGAGACTTAACGACATCTTAAAATTTAGTGGCGTTTGAGTAGCTGAACATATGCCTCGCAGGCGGATGGTGATCGCAGTACGTCTTCGCCATCATACGTATTGTCAACCGCCATCTAGCAATGGCCAAGATACTTCTGGCATTTTCCACAGTTGCCTCTTACGACATTAATGGGGCACGATGAGGCGATAGAATCTCTTACGCTGTCACAAAATGACGATTGGAAAAGAAAAATAAATTTTGAATGTAGCCAGGCTAACTATGACATCCAGATATCTAGAAGACTAGAATTCTACTAGAATTCTTTCTAAAAAGTTAATTTAAAATTTCACCCCCTATTTTCCACACTTCCTGGGGCGAATTTTTTTGCCAATTTCTAAAAAGTTCAAGTACATTAAAATGTATTTTTTTTATGCTTAATCTCAACGCAAAGGATTTAAAAAGAGCTACTTATCGATAACGACGGATTCTAACTTTATCCGTGCGTTTGATGTAGGTATAAGGAGGGCTATCTAAAATAATAAAAATCCTTTCCTTTATTTCTAAATATTTATGTTACCCTGGTAACTTGGTTTTATTATAATAAATAATGTTGAAAAAGTGGGTTTGATCAATAACATGACGATGCAAGAGTTTAATGCTGATCATTGGCCTGTTCGCAGACGTCAAAAAGCATCCTCAACCACAAGCATCCATCGAAGGCCTGCATGTGTAAACAGGTTGTAATTTTCTCGACTTGGGATTCACAGTTAAGAGAGTAACTATGATTTCAATACGAACCAAGCTTATTCCTTTCTAAAAGGCGGACAACGCACCAGCAGTTCCCATGGTGTTGCAGTTGTTCATGGGCGGGGGTAGTAGCCTTATCACCAGGTGAGCCGTATGCTCATTTGCCCTCTCTCCTATACCAAAAACGTGCATTTTATCTGACCTAAAGATAACAAATTACTTATTGCCTTCTTTGTTTGAAGTTATTTGCAAGATTCACCACAGTCCACCTGATGGTAAGTGGATGCTATGGCCTATAAACATCTACATCTGTCTTTCATTAAGAATAGAAAGGCAGATGCGTTGTCATCCCAGAGAATTAAGATGGAATGCCGCGTTTCTTAAGATCTCCGGATCAAAACTACAGCAGCATTAAGCTGCTATTTCCCCCTAGTATTCTGTGAGAGTGTGGACATTCTCCGGTCGAGTCGACCCGTTTGTGCTACAAGCATAATATAGCTACAGCATAGCTCCACCCCTCGATCAACAATACCAACTATTGTTGATCGAAGGCTCCACCACTTTAGCTTCCATTGGTCTGTCCATCTAACAGTTGGACTTCTAGTAACCAACTAAACGGCCAGGTGGATTTTTGGAATGCATAGCATCGTATAAACTTACAAAATATAATAAAATGCCTTCTATGGAAAAAACATCGTTTTATTAGTATATTATACACATGTTCTGTATCCTAGACGCCTCGTTGGTGTAGAGGTTGTAATAATGCGACTGCTGATCATGAGGTCCTGGGTTCGAATCCCGGATCGAGCCAAAAAAATAAATTGTTGAGTTTTTCCGTCAAGAAATTCTCAGTAGCTGCCTGGAGTTAGGAAGTTGGCGGTGTCTCAGCCCCGTGCCTCGGAAAGCAAGTAAAGTCGTTGGTCCTGCGCCTGATCTCACTCTGGTCGTGTACGTTTACCGTTCCATCGGATTATGTGAGTGTGGGAATGGAGAGTGCACCAGTGTGCACAGTGCTTGCGCATGCACTTGGGCACTATAATGCTGTCCGGCGCCGATGGCTAGCCTCTGTTGAGGCAGGTCGCCGTGGCCGAAGTTCGGTCTGGAGGACATTAATATTATTAGTATCCTAGACGCATTTAACATAAATAAATTGCACATAAACAAACATTCAATAATGACCGTGCAGAATACCCACTACCCATATGGTCTAGTAGAAGTTGTAAGAGGCGACAAAGTGAAATGAACGGTAGCCCTTTCCCGGTTTGTTTACCTCCTAAAAATAGGAAACAAATCGCTCGCCAAGTACGATAACTCTGGAAAATATCATCCTCTATGAAGCAATTTTTGGGGGAAACCTATGTTCAGCATTGGACTTTTGATTTGAACACCTTTTCTATTGTCTATTGTCAATAATTTCCAAAACTGTAATTAAAACTATAAATTACTTGGACTTATAGGTTTCATGTTTTGTTTGACTTTTTTTAAAAAAAATACAAATGCGGGAACTGTGTTACGTGCCTTTCACGCCGTAAAAGGCAACTGATGGGGTTATTGCGTTTGTGGTTATGTGTTCTAACTACCAATCAGTTCTTTCACAATTTTCCATTTAAGCTAAATCTAAATCTTGTGACTAAACGTGGTTTGGGTAACTCGATGCTCTTTCTATTCTGGTATTACAGACCTAACGCTATGTATCTTTTTCGGTTATAGTTGGTCAACAATAATGAAAATTAAAAAGAAAAGTATAAACCTCGATTATAGAAAATGCAGTAATAATTGTACCATATTACAACAAATTTAAATTGGTAGTGACATAAGTTCAGTCTAGGGGCACGCCATCGTGCACATTCTATCATCATAATGACAACTTTATTGACGTTACGTAAAGTTTCAGCCGCTCGAGTGTTACACAAGCCTAATTAGATCGCGTACAGCAATAAACTTTGCCGCCAATATTTGTGTAATGACAGCGAGGGAATTTAACTCGCACAACAACACTCATTTCACATATTTCATATTACGTTTATTTACTATTAGAATCGTGTGGTGACTATTACAATCTATGGTTGGTGTAAGAGATGACTATGGTTATGGGAAAGTGATGAAGCATTCCATCTCAGTTCTCATGGGTGACAGCGCATCCGCATTATGATTCTTAAGCGAGGATAAAAATACCTATATTATAGATTTTGGTTTCATATGGGGTTGCTCGACAACCGATGCCAGAGTTGAGCTTATAAAACGTATTTTTTGTTCATGGGAGAATTCAGAGAAAGCTTTGGTTATATTTTGTGACCTTTTCAAGGTCTTTAACTGTGTTCACCATGAGACATTGATCAGGAAGCTACAGTACTATTGTGTCAAAAACACAGCGATTAAATACTGTGTGCTAATCTTTATGTATAAGAATGACGTTTCACATTGTTTGTCTGCGATGAACTCTTAAACGACTGGGCTTATTTCATTGAAATTTTGCACACTGTGTGCAGTTTGTTCCGATTTGAGAGATAGGATAGTTTTTATCTTTTTATAGGACAAAGGGTCATTGGAGAGGTCGAATAACATCTACCTGGCTAGCTAGTATTCTATAAAAAAAGTATAGAATGAAAGTAAGGCCAGCGATAAACGGCGTTGAAACAAACTCCCGGACTGGTGAATATATAACCATACTAGGATTTAATTTACAGTGGAGATGTAAATTACTTCTCTTTCTTAGGGTCCTATATAATTGGAATTGCCATGGATGCCTCATATCATCGTGGATTAATTTAAAAAAAAAGGTTATTAGAAAGCTAGCCAGTCAAAACCCATACCTTAGGATGAGTGCAATATAGGTTAACCGCTCCCTTCTCATCATGAAGGGCATGAATCACCGTTATTGCTACAAGGAGAAGACTAAAGGATGCGTCGAAGAAGGAGAATCCCTTACCCCATACCATTCCGTGTTATGAAAAGAAAATAATAAAGTATACCGGTTGCTAATCCTGCTAAGCTTGGTAACTATAGCGTAGCAGTCATAGGTATATGAGACAATCTATGATAGAGGTCTATATTCAGCAGTGGATTTTTTTTTTAAATTTTGAAGGTTGTAATAGATGGAAATGGAACAGATCGTACGTGATGTCTTTTAAAAGCATTTTGAAGCACGTAATTAGAAATGCTTGCTGTTTTATATTTGTTTTTATTTGTCATCAGCGATCTGCCCCGGCTTTGCACGGGTGACATCTGAATTCTACAACAGTGCCACCAACAGGACCCAACTACGCCTATAACCTACATGGAAGTAGAAGCAATATGTTTGCAAAGTTTCAACGCGATTTGATGAACGGTATGGCAGAGCATAAAATACGAACAAACAAATATTAATGTTTATAAATTAGATTAAGTGTGTCGTGAGCCGATTAAGTGAGCCGTGGTAGCTCAGATGGTTAACCCTCGCTGTAAAGTAATCCGGGTTCGATCCCCGCCGGCACCAATGAAATTGTTAATTGCAATTTTAAGTGCCGATTTACCACATGCTCGGCGGTGAAGGAAATCATCGTGAGGAAACCTGCATGTCTTAGGAATAAGAAAAAAAGATATTTCGAAGACATGTGAAGTTCGCCAACACACTTTGGGGCAGCGCGGCGGACGCTTCCTTGCCCTAAAACCCTCTCAGAAATGAGGGTAGGCCTATGCCCAACAGTGGGACGTATATAGGCTGTAAATTTGCTTTACTTTACTTAAAATTAGTTTAAAATTACTTAGAATATGTAGTACTCTATACTTACTACTTATTATAATTTTTATTCATAAATAGCATTCCTAATTTCTCTCCTCACATTTACTGTATTTAAAGGAATCCACTAAATACTTACTAACTTCTATTAACTTCTATTAAAATATTTTAAGAACGTTATTTTACTGTAGGTCTCATGGTAGAATATAGGTACGTATGACTGAGTAACGCGGTCGTCACTAGTATTAGTGAGAAGGGATAATGTGTAGTCCGCAGTTCACTTTGATTAACAAAAAGTCCGTTGCGTAATTGTGCCGTGTCATTAGCTTTTACCACCTTAATGAATGGTTGATTAAATAAGGTTATTCAGAAGCATGTTAACTTCTCTATTAAGGCAACGTAAAGGTCTAGTGTAGTCACAAATTTGTGTTTTGCTAAGATTTAAATACAAATTTATTATCTTTATCTGCAGTGTATAAGATTCCTGACAGTTTTTCTCAATATTTGCATTTAATTGATCAATTCCTAATGAATATTAACAGTCTATAATGTAATGCGTACATAAATGTGAGGGTACGTGCTTGCGCACCTTGCACCTGCCTATATTTTTAATGCTAAATTTTTTTCTTTTAATAGAAATTGGCACGTGATATTATCTGCTAAAAGAAAAAAATATATTTAAGTTAGACGGTTAAGATTTAAGAATGTATAATGATATAATATATTTTCGGATAAAGAGATGCCCTCTACTCAAGTTTGATTATAAAATTTGCAAGCTATATACGTCCCACTGCCGGGCAAATGCCTACTTTCATTTCTGAGAAGGTTTAAACGCAAGAAAGTGTCCGCTGCGCTGCCCCAATGCGTATTGGCGGACTCGAGTTGATCATAATGATATCTATATAAAAAAATTATCAGCAGAATAGATTGTTGCTGCCTATCCAAATTTGAACTATGCAAAACAAGGTAATGGTGTATCCATACTCGTAAACACAGTGACACTAACTTCAAAATCTTTTTCTATCTAATGTTATAAATTATAAATATTATGCAATAAGATCTAAGAAAGTTTTATACGTGATAGAGCCATGCTTCAGTTATATTAGCAGTATAGTTCTAGCACGAATGGGTCGGCTCGACCGGGGAAGGACCACACTCTCACAGAATACCAGTGTAAAATAGTAGCTTAATGCTGCTGTGTTTCGTATGATGAGTTTAGAGAACCGGAGACCCTTTCTACTGGAAATGAGGCATTCCATCTTAGTCCTCACAGGTGATAACGCATCTGCATTTTGATTCGTAATCGAGGTTAGATTTAGATGTCTATGGGTCACGGTAACGACTTACCATCAGGTGCACTGTGTGTTCTTTTGTCAACCAATCTTATATATAAAAAAGATTTGGTGTATTGTCCAAGGCGGACAATGACTTCGAGAATACACGTTCAAGATAATAATTATTGAGCTGTGAAAACATTAACTTCAACGAAAAACAAATATAAGTGGACGACAAAAAAATTATTGTAACTATTAAACAAATCTATCATTGTGTGTGTAAACAATTTGCGGACACAAGAATGGATTTGTTTAATAGATACGTTATACATTTGTACATTATAAATTCTTCTGATTCTTTCAATTTGGAATAACAAAAAGTCTTTCAATTTAATATTTTAAGAAGCATTGAATGACCAAAACGTTTGTATGCATAAATAAACGTAAAGCCGGTGAAGACTAAATGAAAACTTGTCTCGTTTTAACGCAATTCAATTTCGGATCCAAATGAGAATCGTACCTAAAATAAATAAAAAAGTGAATTACGCCTGTTACATTGAGTAATATTTAAAAGTTGTACAAAATAGGAGTTCGAGTGTTATAATCATGGCACAAATAGAAAACGTAGTGCTCAACCAATCGGTACTAAGATCAAAGACAGAAAACGTGTTAATGGAACAGCTAAATGCATCATGCTCGGAAATATCCACAACTAGTAATGCAACGGTTATACAACATCAATAGTTCTGCATAAAGTGTAGCTGTTTAAGCGACAGCAACCTAATTGTTTTGGTTAGGAACTGCGGAACTTAAATTTAAGCATTTAGTTTAGTAATTAACGTGCTCACTACCTATTACAGCACCGAAGAGCCAAAGCAGGCTGGAAAATAGGTGGCCATTTGAACTTTAATATGTTCTTCAGGTCGGTAACTATTCAAACTTAACACGGTGTTGCGAGGAATTGTTTGGATTAATTCCAATCCGCCTGACAAACGTGGCAACAATGAAAGATATCCCCCTATGAAGCAATCTATGGGAGATAAAGGAGAAGGAACCATGTTTAACAGTGAATTTTTTAAAGGCCGTAATGAATGTGAAAACAAATCTATCGACCAAATATTATAATCATATCCTGAGAGAAAATTCCTAATTCCATCCACATCGTAGCTTTTTAAACTGCCACCGTGCGTTGTTCTTGGAATGTAGTACGTGCGACCACTTGTGAAGTTTACTATCGCTAATATTTTTCTGGATCGAAAATACCTAGAAACCTTAAGAAAGAGGCTTCCTCCTTCCTAAGGAGCAGATAAGGGGAGCTAGCACCGCGTCTGGCATTCATCTTTTTTGCGGGTATTACTAGGTGACGTGAACCAACCTGGCCATTTACCATTAAGGTACGCTTATTAGACCTCTTGTAATCAAAGACAAAAAGAAGCTAAGACCGCAATGTAATATAATGATATTTTCCAAAATTATAGCCTGTCAAAAGTTCCCCATAGGTTTCCTCATAAGGAGGACAGTTGCCATAGTCGCCACGCTTGGCAGGCATATTGACAACCGCAGTTTGTAATATTATTTAGAGCCGTTATCAAAATGATGCAGTTGCTTATCTCTTCTTCCAGATTGCCACTATCGCCTCTAACAAGACCCACAGATAAAATGGTGTAGTGGACAACCTCACACCGCCACTACCGACGTGTATAACTTTTACTACATGTAAATTATTTAGTAGTGTTTGGTCATTCCTTGCAGGTGAAAACTAATACATACACTGATCGTCACCTGTTGTGTGTGTTCAGTATTGTGTACAGTGAATGCTGACTGACTTGTATATATACTTGTATACTGATCTTGTATATTCAGCGTTCACTTGGGGAATGCAACCAGAAAAATTTTGTCTTATGTAAATGTGATGCCAAATTAAACTGTTACGTTGGGGAATGCATCTGGAGATGTTTTCATCGAATTTATTTCTATTTAATTTATTTAAGTCTTTCTTTAAATTAAAATACATTAATAATAATTCAAACCGGTTAGCCAGTATTGTTAAGCCCCTTTTTGATATACTTACATAAAAAATCATATATTGAAATGACACTAGGTTTTTAACATTTTATTGCATAATTTAACTTATTTTAAATCGACGTATAGAGTACTTTACAGCTAGGGTTGCCAGATGGTAGGGATTCGTCTGAATTCTCCCGACATTTCAAATGATCACCAGACTCCCGACGCAACTCAAAATCTCCAGACAAACGTCTTCTAACGTTAATGAAAAATTAATATTAAAGTTAAGTCAAGTGTAAGTTGATTTAATAAAAGCTGAGTTAGTAATTAGACTGAACTTCGAAGTAAATTGTTTGAATTTTAAATCTTTTCTAAATATGTGTAAATAAATGGATAAAGGAACTAAAGGATCAAAATTAATGGGCTCTAGTAAAGTCTAGCGACGAATATATATGGCAACCTAAAAATGACTTAAATCAATTTAGTCTAAAGTTTTTTTGTAGCCTCTTAATTAAAAAGTAAACTTTTTATTTTTAATATTTATTCCTCCCGACAACAACCCCAACATCCCGACATTTTCAAAATTTGTCCAGACATTTTGATCTTCCGATTTAGCAAACCTATTTACAGCACTGAGTGACTGAGTATGTGTTGTTCAACGTCCCAATGTCACAGTTTGAACTGAAGGGAGCCGTGTTATGTGTAGTGTTATAATTATTAAAAGTGTGGTGTTCGCACAAACGTAAGAAACCGTTATAAAATCATACACTTAATTCCACACGCATGAAATTTTCTTTGGTATAGTTTTCAATGTATATTCAAGGGCAGAAAAACGTTATTAAGCATATTCTTTTAATAATAACTACGAGTAGTTTTAATAATCTTCATAAATGTGTCAGAATGATCAAGGCAGGGTTATGAAAATAAAAAATATAAAGCCCGACGAATAGTGTCGATCGTTGGTTAATTTTTGTTTAACAAAAAGTATTTTGAAACAAATTAAATCCGAAGGGTAAAATAACAGCCCGTATAAGTCCCACCGCTAGGAACACGCCTACTCTCATTTTTTAGAAGACTTAGGGCAAGGGAATGACCGCACCGCTGCCCCAATACGTTTAGCGGGCTTTATATGTCTTCGAAATATTTTTTTCATTGCAGATTGTACGTGTGTGTGTTTTCCTTAATCGCTAAGCACGTGGTGAAACCGTATTTAAAATTGCAACTACCAATTTCATTGGTAGCCGGCATAGTTAGGTTAGAGATGATTTATATTTAAAACAAATATTGAAAAGCAACCCGGTTTGCTCTCATACTACATAATTTACAGCAACAAAGAAAAATCTTAGCATATATATATATATA
>DWHP01008367.1:0-10578 GCA_018247895.1 Parnassius honrathi | reverse complement strand
TCAAATTTCGCGGAGAATACTTCGAAAAGCAATAAATACATTTTTAAATAGTAATGTTGTGTAACTTCCTTGATTCCTGAAATTTACAGTGCCGCCCTCGTAGCCAGATTTTTGTTGCTTATTTCATAAAAATAGTAGGTAATAGCAAGTATGTGTTCCGTGATAATACTCAATTTTCCCGGAGAGATGGCTTTTAATAAATTTTACCTCCAAATAAATTTACATAATATGGTTTTGATAAGTTTCCGATCTATCTAAAAGCTTATTATTAAATATTTACGTAGAAAAAACTAGAAGCGATGGTAAGTTAATGATAAAGATGTAAAAGTAACAAAAAATGTACCACCGTATGTGTTCTTTACTTAACATACTCGTTAGACTCTCTTCAGACAGTGTTGTAACTGTTATAAACTTATCGTTACTCGTTACTTTCGTTGCAGTCAACTATCATGGAATTGCGCCATAGAATATTATAATGCATCAAGTATTCTATGGATTGCGCTTTTACGTTTTTGTGGTTTTCGTACTACATATCTTGTTTGTATCTACACTTCACATCTTAATGCAGTTTCGTTTTTTGCATCTATCTTTGCGACAGCAATGAATAAATAATGAAAATAACGAATTGGGTTATAAAGAATAATTGTGCTATTTTTAATTGAATCAGATGTTACTTTTTATATTAAGGAATATAGAGAAGGTGGGAGATGCTCTCCAAATTGGGCAGGGCACATTACTGACTGAATAATACAAAAAAGGCACTTTCGAAAACAATGTTTTAAAATAAAAAACCGATAAAAGAAAAATTATTTAATCAATTTAACTACACGTATAAAATCCAAATAACATATAACAAAACTCAGTCAAAAACAAAATATATATCTTTAAATATAAACAAATATAAAGAAACCTTTGGTTTATATCGATCGCAAAATTCATTCAATCGCCGCGTTTGTACCAATGTGAGTAACGAAATATATTTGAGAGTATCGATTCGGTACTTCGAGTCGGGCAGTGCACACGTTACTCAGTAACGAATATTAGGGTTTGTCACAGTGGTAAGGATATTCTATGTTTTATAAAATTATTTATACCAACTGCCCCGACCCACGTTGGTGTAATATGATATTATATGACTTAATTGGTGTTAAGGACGACACACGAGCACGCAGTCTGCCTGATGGTAAGTGGATGCGTGCCCCGTAGACATCTGCATACATCCCCGATTAAGAATCAAAATGAGATACGTTGTCACTAGTGTACACCTGAGTACTAATATGGAATGCCTGGTTTCCAGTAAATGGTAATTTACGCTTACCTACCATACGAAATACAGCAGCATTAAGCTAATGAATTAATGTGAGAGCGTGGCCCTTCCCCGGTTTAGACGACCCATTCGTGCCACAACTATTACATAGCTATATTATGGTTGTACCACGAATATGTGCCCTCTACCACGTACGAGTGTTATTGTCTGATCGTAACAGTAACACATGTGCAACTTACCACACACATTGCACGCTCCACTTGCTACCCCATATTGAGTGCGGAAGTTGGGAACAAAAATTGCATGGATACTACACTATTCAAAACACGACTAGCGTTAATTAGAGGGGTTATGGGGGATCCAACATTCAATAGAAACAATGGAAATCTTTATAATGTGGTACTACTGAGTCTATATTGTACGTCCAATGTGATGTTTTTATATTAAATTAAAGTTTGATATACTTACATAAAAAGACCTTCATGGATATTCTGGCGTTTTTACGACAGGTAACGGCTTTTGCCGTGACGCAACAAGTTTTTATGATGACTTTGAATTCTAATCTAGCCTAAATAGCCAGTATTAAAATAATATTTTATCTTTGCAATAGAAAAGGTTACTAACATATGTAGGTAAAGATGTACCATGATAATATGTAACAAAAATAGTGCACCTAAAAAGCAACTATATTTGCACGAGTGTTTTGATTTCTTTTGCCCGTAATACTTCAAAATGAACCGTTACTTTTGCCTTGTAACGAAAGGCGAAGCGAGTTCGATGCCCGGCGAAAGCCCGACCTCATAGATTCGCCATTCGCGATTTATCATGTTACACCGAAGCCTGTCAATCTGTTGTGTTGAGTTATTAGTGATAAATAAAACTAAGTCTGAATTTTCTTTAAACACTTAGGTTTATTATTCCATAACGTCATCTACATTTAACTCTAGTACCTGGATTACCGAACTTTGCTCGGTATTTTTTTTTATAAATCGTGTTTTTTGCAAATCGTATTTAGACATACAAATTACATAGTGATGAAATATGAATAATATTTTTTGATCTTACCGACATATTAAAAAAACTGAATTGGTTATTTGAATAAGAAATCGTAAGTTCATTTAAATTTTCGTGGTTTTAAAGATTGATTAAGATAATTTTTTCACAAAAGAGGGTAACTTGGAAAAAAAAGGAAAAAAGTCGGACCGGAGACAGGACTCCCGGCACCAGGGTACTACGATTACAGAACCGCCCGATATCCCGTTTGAGCTATAATAACCATTAACATAATATTATCAAAATTTACCTTCTTATATTGTAGCAGGTTTTCATTGCCTGAAAACACGGACAAAAAGAAATTTTCTAAAAATGAATCCTAGCTAGATTCGATTTATTGCCCCCGAAACCCCATGAACACTAAATTTTATGAAAATCGTTGGAACCGTTTCCGAGATTCCGATTATATATATACAAATTTGCTCGTTTAGAAGTATTAGATATATTAACTCTATATGTAGCCCAAAATATTAATAGTATCATGAAACTTTTAAGAAGAAGAAGTAAAATCGATTTTAATAAATTTATAGTTTAAAAATAAAGAAACACGCTAAAGATAAAATTATTTTATTTTATCCTCGTGATCCTGATCGGGATACTAGGATAAAGAAGAAATTAAATTATTCTATTGTTGTTATCGGTCCTTGATAGGTGCAAGTTTTCAAATCAATCGGCCCTCTACAAGTTAGAGAAAATTACATTAAAAGATTCCATTACGTAGATAAGATACTCGCGAAGCTAATAAAAGCTTGTTTAAAACTAAAAAGAAGTTACTTCCGGATATAGCTTCTGAAGTTGGTGCTGTGACTTAGTGTATCGAATAATTTCAGGTAAAGCCCTTTTTTTAGTTTTTGGAGTCGTTTTAACAAAAGTGTAATTATTTCACCCTTTTGAGTGGTCTAAGGATATAACAAGTTCAAGGTAATTGCTAGAACGTCGTTTAAATAGGTGTATTAAAATTTCCTCCTATCTATCCCTTTATCTTTCTAGCCTCTACATGGAGGCATCCATCCCCCTACTTTCGCAGTCTTAAAAAGATAGATTAATTTTTTTTTCTTGTAAGGAAAGAATTCTTGGAAGAATCATTTAAATCCGTTCAGTCGTTATCGAAAGTTCGGTGAACACACAAAAAAACATCTGCATCGAATTAAGAACCTTTTTGTTTTTTCGTCTCGGTTAATAAAATATAGGGATAAAATATTCCTTAAATAAAATATTCCTCAAATAAAATATTCCTCCTTAATAAAATATTTCTCCTTTAAGACACTAGGAGGCTTATCTTCAGCAGTGGAATTTGGAAGAACTGTAATAGAACATTTTTCATTAAAGACAAAATGCTTTATTTGTTTAGCTGTCGCAACAGTGTGGCTGTGGTATGTGAGCTTAATACAGCTTGTACAGTTTCCGTAAGCCATGGGCTGCTATATTTACGTACTCGCGCCTGAAACTGCTCACGACTCCGTCATAATGTACCTATATAGCACGGCGAAACGAAAATAGTTCTAATCACACGGTATCGCGATTGAGTTTCATAATTTCCTAATAAGATCTCGTTTGCGACTTCTTACTACATAACAATGATGACAAAACTGTATATGATATCTTATTCTACGTGTAGTGGCGCTTCCTTTATGTGTCGTAAGAGGCGACAGAGGGGAAAACACCAAGAAATGGGTGGCAGCGTCTTCCTAATAACAATAAAACAATAAAAAAACCACGGTTGCCAACCTGCCTGCCGTGCGTGGCAAATGTAGCAAATATCCTCTTTATCGTGGCTTACATTGCGTTCGGATAGTTGTAATAGTCGCTACGTTCTTGCTTAATGTATTGAATGTAGTTTTGTTTTTTAAGAATGGTTCTCGTTCAGGAATCTGTACACTAAATATGAGCTAAAGTTTTACGGTTATTATTGGTACATACCAAATGAGTGATTCGGGTACAAGTAGACGTCTTAGATGTTATAAATATATATCAATTCAACGAAAAAAAAACGAAAAGAATTATTCTTCATCATCATCAGGGCGTAAAACTTCTATGCTGAATGTGGACCTCTCGCATTGGACGGAGGATTATCCTTAATCGTCTTGTCGACGGACTGTTGATCGCGGTAGGCACCCATCGTCTGGTTATTTAACGTCTGGCGCTATATTTTACAGATTCACCTCTTTACAAACCACACGGCAAAAGCATTATAATATTTGATTTTGCATACATGCAGTCTGTGTGCTGTGTTCAGCAGTACTTTGATGGGCTTTAACGGTCAAGGTGATGTCCTATCGACAATTGCCATTTTAAGTATAATATACAATTTAATCAGAAACACAATGACTAGTACTAGTAGACACTCGACATTACCTTACTGCGTCTTAAGAACTATGTAGTGTTGCTATCTCTCTTTGTAGCATTTAAAGATTTTCATATGACATTGAAACCTGTCCAAAGTGGTTGTAACAACATCCTCGAGATTCTTCCAGGCACCCAACCGTGCAAGGACTCGCGCTTACATTGAAGAACACATTGTTGTTAAGATTATTAGCATTTTCTCCGAACGTAATAAAGTTGATATCATTTTAAACGTAAACTTAAGCTGATATTCTGGAAACATCATGGCTGCGTATGCAGTAGTCTTTCATTCTTACTTAATGTTATTGTGAAGTTTCCGTATAATTTAATGCTGTTCTTTTATGAATTGCGTGATTAATAAGTATAGTCTGCAGAGTAATATCGATTATGGGCTTTTAAAAATCTATTTTACACCATTGAATAAACCCTTACAAAAATTCATTAAACAGTTTTCAAGGTTAACGCTAAATATAAAATAATTTCAGTTAAATATAGGTTTTTACCATTAGTTCGGGAAAACCTCAGTTCTAGGAGGAATCAGCAAGGAACCTAGCATGACTTGAAATAATATTACAACCGAAACGTTCGATAGTTTTTAATTGTCCGGATTCAAACGTGTGCCTTGTTCCTGCTAGCCCCCTTTGTTCTTTCGGCACATTCTAAACTTAAAATAATGAAAAAATGTTACAAATAACCAAATACCTAGTGTTAGTGTAGTGTTTATAAGCCGGGAATCGGATGTTTCATTAAAAAAATTAATGGAAGATATAGAATAAAATACACACTTTGTGACATAAAAACAGTTATAGGTTATATCATTGGGTGTGTCGTAATAATTGTTCGCACTCCTAATACAACTGGATATTTTACGTAAGTGATCATTAGATAAAGCGCTTACGTTTGCATTTTACGTCTGGCATTAACGAAATGTTTTATTTTATACAATAAGGGTGAAAAGCGAACACAAATTCCACCTGATTGTAAATGGATATTGTGGCCCATAGACATCTACATCTATCTTCGCGAATCAAAATGCAGATTTATTGTCACCTCCGAGAACTGAGATGCCTCATTTCTGGAAAGGGTCTCCGGTTCTCTACAGTCACTGGTCCTACCCCGGTGGAGCTGATCCATTCGTGCTCTAACTACAATACAGCTGTAGCATGGCTCTACTGCGTTGAAAATACCACCATATATCGAAAGCCGTAAGATTTTTTTTGTCATTTCCCGTAGTCGCTTCTTACCACAACCACCTGATGCTGATGGGACGAATGAATATCTATAGTTTATAACCGAATTAGATAAAAATTTATTTTTATTCTTCCTTTGTATGTGCATTTTTTTAACTTTGTATACATTGCTGAGTATTATTTGATAGATTATAATGTGTTCTTGGTTCTTCTTCCCCTTTTTTTAGCACTATAATTAAATAATACTACTTTTGTATGGTGATTAAAATTAAAATGAAAACTGGGCACGATTTCTCTCACATAATATATTCATCTAGTCATCCCATTTTAAACCAAAACGTACAAGGCTCCTGTTTCAATAATAATTATAAAAAAGTAGAATATATTAGGTATTTAAATCAATGGTGTGTTTCTAATATGATCGTCCTTACTCCTTACTATTATTTTAGTATAATTTAAGAATAAAACCAATTAAGGTTAAAAATAATGTCAACTATAATCAAATCAAGTCTATCAAATCTATACGTGGTAGAGCCATGCTGTAGCTATATTATGGTTGTAGCACGAATGGGTCGGCTCGACCGGGAAAGAATAACGCTCTCACAGAACACCAGCGTAAATTAGCAGCTTAATACTGCTGTGTTTCGTATAGTGAATGTATAGTTACGGAGACCCTTTTATACTGGAAACGAGGCATTCCACCTCAGTCCTCAGGGCTTACAACGCATCTGCGTTTTGCTTCTTAATCGAGGATACATGTAGATGTTATGGGCCACAGCATACACTTATCATCAGGTGGACTGTGTGTTCGTTTGTCACCCTCATTCTATAAAAAAACATTTTGTGGTTTGCCGGTACCTACTATGTAACAAATATCTGCCTGCAACAACTATCTCAAAAACAAATATCAAATATGTACCTGTCTGTCTCTTTGACCTAGTGGTTTTAGTAGTAGTTACGACTGCTGATTTTGTGGTTCTTGGTTCGAATCCCGGCTCGGGTCAAAAAAATCAATTATTGAGTTTTTCTGTCAAGAAATTCTCAGTAGCTGCCCGGAGTCAGGAAGATGGCGGTGTCACACCCCTGTGCCTCAGAAAGCACGTAAAGCCGTTAGTCCTGCGCCTGATCTCTCTCCGGTCGTGTTGGTTTACCGTCATATCGGATTATGAGAGTGAGGGAATAGAGAGTGCGCCTGTGCTTACGCATACACTTGGGCACTACAATCCTGTCCTGCACCGATGGCAAGTCTGCATTGAGGCAGGCCGCCGTGACCGAAATTCGGTCTGGAGGACTATTAACAAATATTATATATGCCACATTTTTAAACATTTAAGAAAAATTACTGTTTTTTTTTTTGATCCGCGTGTAATTTATTATGGTTGGATTTCATGAGTTTTAATTTTTTTAACCTAATTCTTTTTATTAAATAAAATTAGGCTTAGTTATTCCGTATAATATCAGCTATTTTCCAGTGAAAATCCAATCCAAATCGGTCCAGGCATTTCGGAAATTAGCCGGAAAAAATTAACAGATATACAAAACTTTTAAGGATTGTGTTTTTCGTATAAGTACCGTGTTTATATTTTCATATACATTTATCATAAAGCTGTTATTTTAATCTTACAAACAGACACTAAAATTTTATTTATTTGTATAAATTGCTCCTTTAAAACACACTGTTGTCCATGTGTTAAATTTTACGCCTGTATTGTATTATTTGCCGAGATAAAGGCCAAAATATTTAAATGATTTAACTGACTGCCAACATTGACCTTTAAAATATATCATTATCTCTGCCATTAATCATACTTTAATTTATTTGTATAATTAATAAAAGGAGTGTCGTTGTTATAAGATTTTTATAGAAATTTGTATAATGTATACTAAAAATATACTAAACATTTATTTTTGTTGGTTATCTCAACGCTTGGTCGTGGTAGTCGTTTGCCGGACGTGGACAATACAGTCTTTCAAGTTTTGAGCCATTAATTTGCCATTAATGTTGATACCGCATTCTCTCCAATCCAGTAGCTTGAAAACGTCTGCAGTGGTGAAGAGTTTCAGGAGTATAATGTAGTCTACAATCTAAATTTTACATCTCTATGTATATTATGTGGAGAGGTTTCGTACTCTGGTATTCGCCATTAACGTCGCTACCGCATTCTCTCCAATTCAGTAGCTTGGAAACGTCTGCAGTGGTGAAGAGTTTCAGGAATATAACGCAATCAATAACCTAAATTTTACATCTCTATGTACATATTGTATGTGGAGGGTTTCGTACTCGCGGTACTACACTTCAGCACTTAGATATACCTATAGTCACCTTGGCCCCGTTGAGGAAACTGTAGCACCGCCCAAATTTTGACTGAAACCAAGGCTCTCTTTTCGTTTTCAGAATGTACTCTTCCGTCTTCTTTATAATTTGCCAAAGGTTGTGAATTTGTTATATGTTACTAAATCCTTTTAGCTTGTTTGGAAGGCTTGAAGTCGACTCATAAAAACAGTACGAAGACGCGGCACAGAAGCGATACTGCAGTTGTCTAATAAAGCATTATCGTATTTTTTATTGAACAAGACCACTGCATTTCTGCTCCATGCCTTTGGATAAATGTACTTGTCAGCTCTTGTCAACACACCCAATCCTCTTATTGTTGTTCCCAACATCAAGAGTGTCGTTAAAAAATCCGACATCTCCTTGGGACAGTTGGTCACTCTAACGGTCATAGAATAAGTTGTCAAATTCGAGCATTATCTTGTCCTCTTTTTTCAGATCTCATAAACTCCCATATACACATCATAAGTGGTATTTCGCTTTCTCCAGTCATTATTTGAATACGTGCGTTATATGTTGCCCGGTTAGTCTTCAAAGGGAGCAACCGAACCTCCGCTGGATATTCTTAGTAACCCCTGCCGCACCGTTACCATGTTCGGCCGCCGAAACTGGTGGCAAGTTTCTTTATTTCATTGCTCATATGGTGGATGTTTCCCATGTTGTCATGTTTGACAGGCGTATTGGCAACCGCACACTTCTGCCACCCATCTTCTGGTATGTTTCCTTTGTCATGTCTTATGTCGCCCAAAGGACGATATGTATCATTACTTACGATGATACAAACTACTTAAATCTCGTAGTATCGGGTTTACTGGTACCCATTTATCTTGTTACACTTCTCTTTTTAAGATGGACGGCTTTGAACATTATTGTTTCTCAGCTCTTTTAATTAACTCCTGAGTTAACATTGACCTGTGCCACAAATAGACTAGTGTAATTACGCAGCCGTGCAATCTACATACACTTCAACGCGCTTAACGAGATACTTTAGCCTCCTACGGCATGAATTCTGAGCGCCGAGAGCATCATAACAACTGAAGTAATGATAATATTACCGCACATTGTA
Organism: Parnassius honrathi; assembly: GCA_018247895.1. Classification (NCBI taxonomy): domain Eukaryota; kingdom Metazoa; phylum Arthropoda; class Insecta; order Lepidoptera; family Papilionidae; genus Parnassius; species Parnassius honrathi. The sequence goes on along the minus strand of DWHP01008367.1, from coordinate 1,327 downwards.
TTCAACTGCACTTTATTTGTCATTATTATACATAAATAGTTCATAAAAAGTACTAAATAATATAAGAGCTGTTGGGAAAACTTAGACATAATATAGAAAAACTATCTCACTCTCTGCCTGATAGAAATTTGTCTGATGTTAAGGGACTACTGCAGCCCAAATACGTCAGTATTTTTCATTGAGAAATGCTTGGGCATCGCCTCTCAAGCCAGGTCGGGAACGTCTTCATACACATTCGCAGCCTCAGTCCGTTTTGCGCAAGCAGTTGGGTTAAGATATAAAATTGTTGAAACTATATTATTTCTGTAGCATAAATGTGTCGGTTTGAACGGGTTAGGACCACGCTCTCACAGATTACTAGTGTAAGATGGCAGATTAATGCTTCTGTGTTTCGCCTGGTGAGTGTAGAGAACAGGAGATCCTTTTACTGGAACCGAGGCAATCCATCTTAGTCTTCAGTAATGACAACGTATTCTGCACTTTTTATTGTTGAATGAGGGTAAATGTGAATTTATATGGCCTCAGTATCTATTTGCCATCAGGTGGACTGTGTGCTCGTTTGTCACCCCTATTCTTCCCGGCTTTGGCGGTGGTTAAGGTCATCGTAATACCGACTTTTTGCCCCTCGTGGCCCTATTACTGTCGCATCTGCGGTGTGTCTTCGCCAAAGTGACTGAGGATAGGTCATAGCATAGCACTGAATCAGCCATATTGTTCGAAGTTCTTCACAATTGATATCTGCTATTATTGATACACCGGAGCTCCAAAAACTATAGCGAACTGCACCGTAAAATTACTTTTCAGCGTTCATAGAGAATTCAGTTTTTATCACTAGTCCCAATTCTGTCAAACCTACTTACCTTCTTCTTCTTCTACCTAGCGTTTATCCCGGTTGCTCATCCCGTCCAGCGCGGGAGAACCCAGGGTCTGCTTTCCTACATTTGCTCCTCCACTTTGCCCGGTCTTCGGCGTCCCTCGCAACTAGCCCACTGGCGCGCATGTCATCCTGCACGACATCAGGCCAGCGTTTCTTGGGCCGTTCTCTACTCCTGGTACCAGGTAGGGTCATGTCCAGGCATTTGTTTCCCACGTAGCTTGCCGGTCGTCGTTTGACGTGGCCGTACCAGAGGAGGCGACTTTCCTACAGCTTGTCAGCAATGTCACGGACATGAAGGCTACCGCGGATGTATGTATTCCGTACATGGTCTTTCCGCGTGACGTCACACATCCACCGCAGCATGTCCATCTCTGTGACATGCAACAACTGCCGGTGTCGCTCCAGCACCGGCCACGCCTCACTGCCGTACGTAAGGACAGGCCTTATGAT
>DWHP01008366.1:0-10578 GCA_018247895.1 Parnassius honrathi | reverse complement strand
CACCGTTTGTAGTCATAAGTTTTCCGTTATTGTAATAACTTTGTTCAAATGCAATAAAGAGTTATCTATCTATCTATTTTCGTCAGTGGACTTCCAGAAAGCTTGTGGTTTCTCCGCGTGATAAACTTAGTAATCCGCAGAAGAACCAGAGTTACCGACATAGGCCTGCGAATAGTAAGTTGAAGTAGCAATGTTCAGTCATATAGCTCGAAGAACCGACTATCGATTGTTAAGAAAGGTTCTCTAGTGACAACCTAGCCTTGACCTAGATAGAGTGACGACCTGGTAAGACATGCAGGAAGTCAATGGATGCGGGTGGCTCGGGACCGTGCTTTGTGGCATTCCTTGGGGGAGGCCTATGTTCAGCATTGGACTTGTGAAGGGCTGTAATGATAATGATGATGATGAATGTCGTCTATTTCTACCATTTACAAACTTCATCCCCTGTTTTCATAATGATACACACCCTCCATGATGGCACAGGCCTCCCCTCATTTCTGAGAGGGTTTTAGGGCAAGTAAGTGTCCGCCGCGTTGCCCCAATGCGTGTTGGCGAACTTCACATGTCTTTGAAATATTTTATTTTCTTATTCCTCAGACATGCAGGTTTCCCCACGATGTTTTCCTTCACCGCCGAGTACGTGGTAAATCAGCACTTAAAATTGCAATTAAAACTTTCATCGGTGCCCGCGGGGATCGAACCCGGGTTATTCGCGTTCTGTGATATTTACAGCGAGCGTAAACCATCTGAGCTACCACGGCTCTATGATAATGATGATGAACCCTAAATAGCTAACTTTCGTTAATCTAGGATTAAGGGGTAGTAGTAAGCAAAACATATAAAAATATCAGGCTGAAGGTAGATAATATACTAGTTTCTCTTCATGCCATACTCAAATGGCATCAATTCACTCTGCGAACTAGAAAAGGGGGCTATAGCTAAATATTTATTTGCAAAATATATGTGGCTACTGAAGCATATTTGCAACCAGATTATAGATTGACAAAATGTGGAATATTTATTTGCAAATGTATGATATGTATAATATGGCTACAGAAGCCTAGGTGTATTTGCAACCAGATTATAGATTGACAAAATGTGGTATATTCATTTGCAAATGTATTATATGTATATATGGCTACTCAAGCCTAGGCATATTTGCAACCAGATTATAGATTGACAAAATGTGGTATATTCATTTGCAAATGTATTATATGTATAATATGGCTACTGAAGCCTAGGCATATTTGCAACCAGATTATAGATTGACATAATGTGGTATAGTCATTTGCAAATGTATTATATGTATAATATGGCTACTGAAGCCTAGGCATATTTGCAACCAGATTATAGATTGACAAAATGTGGTATATTCATATTTGCAACCAAATCATAGATTGACAAAATGTGGTATATTCATTTACAAATGTATTATATGTATAATATGGCTACTGAAGCCTAGGCGTATTTGCAACCAAATTATAGATTGACAAAGTGTGGTATATTCATTTGCAAATGTATTATATGTATAATATGGCTACTGAAGCCTAGGCACATTTGCAACCAAATTATAGATTGACAAAATATGGTATATTCATTTGCAAATGTATTATATGTATAATATGGCTACTGAAGCCTAGGCACATTTGCAACCAGATTATAGATTGACAAAATGTGTTATAGTCATTTGCAAATGTATTATATGTATAATATGGCTACTGAAGCCTAAGCGTATTTGCAACCAAATTATAGATTGAAAAAATGTGGTATATTCATTTGCAAATGTATTATATGTATAATATGGCTACTGAAGCCTACGCGTATTTGCATTTATGAATGAGTCCGTCAACGTTTTGTTCTTAAATTACCGAATTCTAAAAGTCTGTAGCCTTCAATACACATTTCGCACCGCCACTGTACAACAAAAACAGAAGTACTCTTCGATGTATTCATCATCATCATCACAGCCCTTCTCAAGTTCACTTCTGAACATATACTTTCCCCAGGTTTACCACAAAATACGGTCCTGAGCCATCTGCATCCGCCAGATTCCTGCATCCTGTTACATCTAGCCTGCCACTCGAGAACCTTTTTTCCCCGGTTGACTATACATAGTCAACCGGTCATAAAAATATATATATTAAATTTAATTAATTTGTGCCTTATATTAAAATCTAAGTATTTGTTGCGTATATTAAAATATTATTGCAATATTGCATTATAAATGTTTAATAAACGATTTAGTAAGATCCATAAAAGGTATGATAATATAGTCACGTAAATAAAAGGAAGACATATTCAATTGATAGGTGAAATAGATGCCGGAAGCACCGCACAACACCGGATGTACATTGCGTAATTAATAATATTTAACGGTTAAAAGTTACTTTGTAAATAGAGCTCAAAAATGTGCTGTGAATTTTAATATTTGAAGCGTTCGCAGTTCTTTGCGTTCGTCACAATTGCGGTCGCGGTTAAAGCGTTTTATCTAATTGAAATTGTTTAAATTGTTGCTCAGTAACATAGTATCGAGGTCATTTTTGTAGGTTCGGAACCTCTGCAAAAGCAATGCAAGCAATAAAGCACTAAAATTCTATCTTGTACTTTTCTTTTTTGGTTAGTTTGTTAGTTACACAATTATAATTGTTATATACAAACACTGCTACCTTTTATTACCTTTCTTTAAACGTTCCCCACACTAGGATTTTCTCCTGTATCGTGGGGGCAGTTTACAAACATAAATTGCACAAGGACAAACATCCAGACCCGGAACAGTTATTTGTAGGCCATACATTCCGTGCGGGATTCGAACCCGCGAACTCCAGCGCAGCCACTCATTGCCAAGCCACTGCGCCACGGAGTCGTCAAAGTCAAAGTTGTGTTATTTGTAACTCATAAATCGGTTTATCTATTGAGCATAATAATTTGTTTGTCATACATAGACATACAATTATAATATAATCATACATAGGATACAATTTCGAATGTCTGATTCTGTTAAAGTGAGGAGCAGGTCTTTTTGTAGATTGAATGCGATATAGGACGTGATGAATTCCATGATGTAGTTCTGTCGAGGAAGACTAATTACTTTGTCCAGCTCAAAGGTTTCCTTATTCACCAGGGGTATCTCGATTTCAGTAATCAGGTATGAGGAACCAATGTCACCACTTGTTTTCATTAACCCGTATAATTCCTTAAAATCATGCTTGTCGGCAGGTAAAGTCAGGTTGTTTGGTATGTGCCTATATATGATGTTCACTTGCTCTTCCAACTGTTCTGGAGACATTAAACATGCACCTATACGACCATGTGCTAGGTCTGTCAAGGTGTCAATCACTCTATCTTGTATTTGTCGCACGTTAGAGATGATGATCATTGCTGACATTGATGATGAAAAGATGTGTAATTCACTGTTCGTTACCTTTTCCAGGCGGTTGGTAGCGAAGGAAACATTTTATAGATACCTCTGAACCAATTCAAACTGCTTGTTCATAATGGCTTCGTTTCTTTGAACAATGTTGTAATGAATTTCTATAACGCGGGTCCGATTGTTCAACAGAAGTAGTAGGTGGTTTTCATTCATAGAGATTTTTCTATGTCCTTTTCATATTTCTTCAGGTATTCGTTTATCACGTTAGTGTAGTATTCTTTTAGCTAAGGCATTTGCTTGTATTTCCTTCTGTACACCTGGGCGTGTCAGTGTTAAACGGCAAGGTCACCATATATCTCCCTTGTTCGGTCATTTTGTGTGTTTCCTCGTACAATCTTTCACATAACTGTTCTTCTCTACTTAATGTACTTTTTGTATCTGTATCTACTTTCCATATTGATTTCAAAACTTCATCTATTTCTACTTGCTGGCGCATGACCAAAAACGTGTCTTGTTGCACATTGCCATCGACCTCTTCAAATAAGATCCAGCCAAAGTTGGTTTTCTGAGCGCTTGGTGTACCCATTGGACCCTTGATTAAATGTGGTTGTAATATCTGTGCGTATTCCTGCATTCCAAGATGTAAATCAATGGATAACTAAATTAACTATTACTACTAAACAGTTGAAATACAAATTGTGTGTATTCACTTAATCCGCTCTTTGTGAAGGTTGCAGGTTGGTAAATTCTTTACAGTGACATAACATGTGGTTACTTTTGCACGTTTCTTCTCAGACGACCGCGGCGGGGCTGACGTTGACGATTCACTAGATTTTCTGATGAAGCGGTGCTAATGTGAAAGGATCGCTCTTTAATAGTCTTCTCTCGTGGGCCCGATGAAATAAGTTCGAATGTTCGATATCTTAATTGAAGAAATTTCGTCACTTCACGTCGGTAAATCTTCACTCATTTTTATAGGTATATTCTTCCCATTCTTTATGTGACTCTTGGTTTGTTTTCTGCACAACGAGAAAAATTGTAATAGGATCCCAAGAATCAACACTAATAGACAAGTTCTTTAAATTATTTAAACACTCAGACATAGTGTCTAATAAACATTTTAATTGATTTGCTGACTGAGAGTCAATTTTCCTTTGAAGAAACAATCTTCTTGCCACTGAGTTGACAAGTTGTGTATTACCGTATCTTCTTTTTAACGCTTCCCAAGCTTGCGAATAATTTTTGAGTAACTTGTATATGTTGGATTAATGAAGCCGCTTCATCCCTAACACTTAATTTTAAATAATGCAAATTTTGTATCTCTTCGATCGTCTTGCTGTTATGTATAAGTGAGGTAAACAAATCTTCAAAGGTCGGCCATTCTTCGTAATTGCCACTAAATGTTGGTAATTGAATTCTCGGAAGCTTAACGAGGGAATTTTCGCTTCTTATTTGTTCCATATTATGCTCGGATGCGGAGGTATTAGCCGATGTTGTAAAACGATGAAAAAATCTTCATATATGTAGAACTCTTCATTGAGAAAGTAGGGTAAAACTCCCCTTCTTTCCTTCGGTGTAATCCAGAATAACTCTTGATGCGCCTGCTTAACTGAATTCCAATAATCCTCTATTGTTTTTAACCTAGTTTCAATATATCCAATTGCAAGACGCGTCTTTGGACATTTCCTCAAGTTGGTTTGTGTTTTCTTAAGTAAAGCAGCAATATCTTCTAAAGCACTAAGTAATTCCGCCGAAGAACTCACATTTTTATCCAGTTATCAAAGTTGAGAAATATGTTGTGTTAATTGCGTTACGTCACTTGTTTACGAGTTGAAGCGTTCGAGATCTATTTTTCACGCGGTCGGCCGGAATTTTTTGCTTAACGGAGTACCATTTTAAATTAGCAAGTGTAACTGGACATTAAGTCCCTGAGTAGACAAAAAGTAAACAGTCGTAAAGTTCTTTAAAATTTTAGCATTCAATTATAGAAAACAGTTCAGTGTTAAATGACATTATGTGGGACTTTCGATTCTTTTGCAATAACTCGCGCGTATGCAAAGCAGAATATTCGGACCGATGAATGAGATACTATCTCCTTCTGTACTAGCTTTTACACAATCATCACAATCTGCTGATAACACAAAAAGAACAGGCGTAAAAAGTGATACTTCGAGTGAGATTTTTTCGACAGACGATGATTATATTCCCAACGCAAGTGACTTAAGTGATTCTATTCTTTTGTTCATCGCAAAAAGAGTGATATGGGTCAATCAGTGCCTTACTCTGTTATAGTATGGATGCAATTCAAGAAATAAGACTATGGCACAAAGTATTACAAAATTTCTTTTAATCAAAATGAATTTGAAAAGGTGTCAGGATTAGAAATCAAAGATCTTTGGGCGATTTTACCCTACCCGCACTACATGCACACACTACGCGTCCATAAGCCAAGATTGTAAACCGATCACAACTAACAAATATCTAGACTTGCAAAAAGCTTTGCAATGGGTTCCGCCCATTTTCCACGACTTTTATAAAAAAAACTGGTTCACGATGGTACAGCGCGTGCCGGAACCGGAATAATTTTTTTTACATTACAATCATTTTCGTGATTGATTTATAGTATAAATACAAATAAGGTCGTTAAAATACTGATTTTTTTATTGACATAGCTAAATATTTTAGCAGTTAGGTACTACATTTTTACTATTTTACCGTTTTGTAATCAATTTTATAAATGATATAGGGATGTAAAAAACAATACTTAGTTATTGGAATACTCACCAAAGTTAAAGAACATTAAGTCCAAAAAAAAAGCCTTAGGAGGCTTTAGTGGATTCAAAATGTATCAAAGGTCATAGTTAAAGAAATAAAGTAACCTAGGTTTTTATTTGACATCGATCCGATATATACTTTATTTATAAGGGCTAATTTTAACATTTCTATGAGATTTTAGTCGTCATTAAGGTAGGGTCTACTGTAAACTTTATAGATTGTGACTTAAGGTCTTTTACCTTTCACCTACAGACATATTCTTTGGTTCTAAGGGATCCCTTCTAAATATTACTATACTCTTCGGCAGGGTCTACAAAGGTGACATAATTTGATTCTCTGAAACGCCAATACGGAAGTATTTGCGTTTCAGTGTTCGGTTTACACCGGACACATTTAGTACGCGTCGAAATTTAACATTAAACTTTTTTTTTTAGCCAGTACATATACGGACGCCAACAAAGTCTCGTGTGCGTCTTAACAATTGTAAACATTTTAACAATAAATATTTTTTAAACATTTTAACAATTATATTTTAACATTTACATCAAAAGGTGTTGAATACCACAAGATTATTATTTTTTCAACAATTTAACTCTTCACTCGACTTCTATTAACTGTACGAGCTCGTATTGAATACTATTTCCGATTTAGTGGTCATCGTCTTAACCTTTACTTGTTTTAGGTGAAATCTCAGCGCGGGATCAAATCGGGCTATTAACTTTACTAAATCTATATAGTTGCCACTTGCCTCACTCGAATCTGAGTCCGACGTTGACTTCTCTCTTTGACCCCTGAAGGCCAAATCGTGAGATGCTAAAAAATGTAATATTGCGAGCAATAGTTCTAAAATATCTGTCCAAAGTCGCCTTTCTTGTTCAATTTGTGACTGGGCCAAGAAGTCAATAAGTGGAACAGCTTTTTGAGGAATGATGAAAATTTATTTAAGAAAATTTATTACTTTCTTTCGCAAGGCATACTAAATAATACAGTAATTGGAGCCTCCTAGCAAGTATAAAAATACCTGTGTCGGGAAGCGCCGTTCTTCTTAATAATATTAAATACTGAGATAAGCCGAGCAAGATTACCTATGATCTAATGTTGGTGTGTTTTGTGTGTGTATTTTGTGTGAGTATTTTGTGAGGTTTTCTTTATAGAAGAGGGGGCTCGGGGGCAAACGAGCATGCAGCTCACCTGATGGTAAGTGACTACTGCCACCCATGAACAACCGCAACACCTGGGAAATTGCAGATGCGTTGCCGGCCTTTTAGAAAGGAGTAAGCCCTTTTCTTGAAGGTCCCTAAGTTGTATTGGGCCCGAAAAGTCGCCGGTGGTAAACAATTCCACAGAAAATTTGTACGAGGAAGAAAACTCCTAGTAAATCATACAGTAGTGAACCACCAAGCATCCCGATGGTGAGGATAGTATCGGGAATTTTGACGCGATGTGCGTTCGTGAAATTTGGCGACTGGAACTAATCCGAACAATTCCTCAGAACACTCCATATGGTAGATACGATAGAAAACGCAACACAGTGCCAGTGAATCGAGCCGATCATAAAGCACTCAGGCGTCGACGATTCGAATCACTCTGCGCTGACCTTGTTAAGCAAAGACTCGACTTCAGACAAAAGTTTGTCCCGGTACTCGGCGTCGATCATCACCAGTGCTGTCGTCTGCATAGCAATGAATGTTATCAGTTTGCAAATCATTGATATGCAGAAGAAACAGCGTTGGTGATAGCACGCAGCCTTGTATAACACCAGCGTTATTAGGCTTGTTATCAGAGCATGCAACGTCTACTACCTTGATGCTCCGATTAGCAAGAAAACTAGTGATCAAATCGCACAATTTTTTAGAAAGCCCATAGGAAGAACAAGCGCCTCGTATCAGACCCAATCGAAGGCCTTCACTATGTCCAACCTAACGACCAATGCCTCACTCTTGGACTCTACTGCCTCCGTCCATCTATGAGTTAGGTAGACCAGAAGATCACTAGCTGATCGACCACGACGGAAACCGTATTGGCAGTCACTGATCATCCTCTGGTGATCCTCAAGGTACCTCATGAGCTGGCAGTTTACAATGGATTCCATTATTTTGGACAACAAGGAGGTGATGGCGATAGGCCTGTAGTTGGACGTGTCCGAGCGGTCGCCTTTTTTAGGGATCGGGTAGACCAAAGCTGTCTTCCTAAAATTCGTGACTATGCCTTGGGAGTAGAATTACCGGAAAAGACGCGTTAATACCGGTGCCAACTCCGGAGCACACGGGGAGGGAACATTTTCAGCACAATGGGAGGGATTCCATCAGACCCACTCGACTTACTGACGCGAACCGAGAGCTGTGTAAACCGCACCTCCGGCAAGGTCATCGAGAGTCGAGTTGGACGCAAAGAGAGAGCCTAGCAGATCAGCTTTCTCCTTTGCAGCGTGGGCCAATGAGTCGTCCTCTCTGTGCATAGATGGAAGAGATGACTGAAAGAAGTTTCCTTGGACAGCCTTGGCGATAGACCAGAATGCACGGGTTCACGAAAGAAGGCGAACTAGCTTCTCGCCAATTTCGCCAATGTGCTGAGGACTTGCCTCTTACTCTTTTGAAGAACCTGGAGACGGAGTTATACTTCTTTTTAAGAGAGTTGGTGTTTACAACTCGAGACGTTGATACGTCAACCCGGGCCCGCAGCGTGATGCTATTTTACAGGAGCGACCAAACCATGGCTGGGATCTACCTCCGATGAGCACCACAGAGGACGGAATAAAAAGTTTCATACCCTGAAGTACCACATCAGTGACAGAATCAGCAACAACGCTAGGATCGTCGGGAGAGAAGCAAACACGCCCCCAAGGGTAGGATGCAAAAAAAGACCACATCCCATCCCAATTGGCGGATCTATAGTGTCAAACACGGCGGCAGCCTGCAGAATGCAAACCGCGAACCGTGACCTTAATGTGACTGACATCACACTCCGGACAAGACAATGGTCCGACGAGCCTAAAAAGGCGTCGACGGAAATCTGATATCCGTCCGGATGAGAGGACAGCAGAAGGTCCAACAGGGAAGGTGTATGATTTTCCATATCTGGAATTCGCGTAGGCGCAGTAACCAGTTGTGTCAGACTATATGCCAAAGCAAAGTCATAAACAGATCTCCAGTCGCATGTCCTCTCTGACGTATAAGCAAACTCACCCTTGGCACAAAGGAATGTTCTAATTTGTATCCCGGGTAGGAGTAATATGTAGTAGCCGTCAGTCAGCCGGAGAGGACACCTGAGTCTCAGTTAAAAAGAGCAAGGCCGGCTTCGCCGTCTCCAGATGGTAGTGGACAGCGTTAAGGTTGGAATGAAGTCCCCTGATGTTGCTAAAATTCACGGGTAGCATGGCAGGGGTCGCCTTGGTGTTGTTGCTCCGCTTGCCCCGAGCCCGAGGAATTGCACCCTTCCCGAATTCGCGGGGCAGCCTGAGCACCCACGCCCAGGAAAAGTAGGATAACTTGGTCGTGGATGCTCAACGAGGGATTCTCCGTCACCAGGGTTACTGGTACCTTCCTAGGGTAGTTATTCACTTAATTCCGCTATCATTTTAAGGGGGGAGGGGGCATTGGGCCTCCAGCCACCTACACTCACAAAGCGAAACGCAGAGGTAAATCTCTACTTCACGCTGGTATTCTGTGAGGTCGTGGTACCATCCCGTTTTGAGCCGGCCCATCCGTGTGACAACAAAAGCTGCCTCGTGGCTCGACCACTGTCTAAGATGAAGGCTGTATGTCAAAAAACTAAATAATATTTCGAGCACGTGGCTTAAAGTCCGCCAAAACGTATTGGGGCAATGTGGTGGACACTTACATGCTTCAAAATTCTCTTAAAAATGAGAGACCTGTGCCACTCACCAGCAGGTTTACTGTGTTCTAGGACCCTATCCTATAGAAAAAAATCCTGCTCCAGAGTGTCGCTCCGCTCGGCAGGCGTATTGATGGTTGCAAATACGGTAAGGAAAGGTTATTTGGTGAGAAAGGAAATTTGCTATTAGACTTTAAAAAACCTTTCACGACGTTATCTAAGTACGCAGGGACACGAAATGATGCGTCACTGCGTTACTTTTGCTCTTACGTTAAACTGCTCGCATCATATCGCGTGTTAGGGTTGCCAACCGTACTATAATATATAGTATCTTACTATATTTCAGTAAATTGTACCATATATTATAGAAAAACATTATAGTACGAAAGATACTATATTTTTATCCCTAATTCAACAGCCGAGCTTTTTTTATTAACTGTGATGGGAAGTCTGGAACAAGTTAGTTTTACGAAAAGATTTTTTTCTACCATGAATGTAAAATTGAAAAAAAAGAGTATGTGTTAATTTAATTTAAAATTATTTGTTAATTTATTTTATTTGGAGCGGAGCTTTGAAATCTATCTCCATCGTAACCCGTA
>DWHP01008365.1:0-10578 GCA_018247895.1 Parnassius honrathi | reverse complement strand
TGGTCCTTTTTGTTGCTCCACACCGTGCTGTCCCGCCTGCCTCTCGATCTTCGGATCCATTTTGAGGAGAGGCACGGGGGTGACGGCGCCTTCTTTATTCCGCCCTTCAGAGACTTGTTGCGGTTTTTGGAGGAGCAGTGCCGGCGAATTGAGAATGCGGCGGGCACAGTCGACGACCTGCGGGCAGCCAACCGAGCTGTGCCCAGGAAAAGGCGGACTCCACCGGGCAAGTCGTCGCCAACACCCCTAAGACGGAGCGGAGTTCCCACGGAAGGGCGTCGCCCCCTACCTTCTTATAGCGGCCTAGCGGCCAGGGACGCGCCCCCCTGCTCCTATTGTCGAGCCTCCGATCACCGGGTGACTGTGTGCCCTAAGTTATTAAGTAAGTTGGTCCCGGCTAGGCAAACCATCGCCAAGGAGCGCCGCTGGTGCTACTCATGCTTGGAAAGGCATCTCCAACGGGACTGCCCGCACCAGTGGCCCTGTCCGCACTGCCAGGGCAACCACCATGCTGTTCTGTGCCTGGGTGCGAACGGCGCTTCCTCTCGGAGCTCTGCCGAGCCCACAACGCCCACGGGCGGAGCCGCTCAGCCACGCCTGCTGTCGGGCGCCTCCCGGCGCTCTCCTGCCAGCCACCGGGCCCCTGGGTTTGAGGGGGGTCCCTCCCCCGACCTGTCGTGGGGTCGTTCCCCCAGGGGCAGGGCGGTCGTCACACCCCCTCAGCGTGTTGTGAGGAGCTTTACGGCCACTCGGTGGTCAGCAAGACCCTTCTCCCTCCCGTTAGCTGAGAGGCCGCGACTGGAGTACCACACTCCCCGCTTTGGTCGGTACCGGTACTACTGGGTTCCTGCAACCTTGAATATATCCCGAGCCTCAAGGCCAAGGTTTCCCGAAGCTCCCCAGGTCGGCCCGTTCAGTGAATTCCAACCACGAGTCACTGAGAGGCCGCCGGAATGCCGCTTTTGGGACCCCCGGTTCGAGTGCCGGTCCGATAGACGCAGCTACAGCTAGGAAGCTGCCGCCATAGCTCCCACCATGGCCGCCTTCACTGATCATTTGAGCCGTCTACAGTCCACTAGTCAAACTGTTTTATTGACGACGGCCTCAGTGAAAGTGTACAACCCGAGTGGCAACTGTTTAAAGGTTCGCGCTCTATTGGATGCGGTTGATTGCGGTTCACAACGCTGTCCGGCCTCCACTTGGTTGATGGGAAGACTAGGGCTCTAAATATCTAGTGTTTTATTTGAAGATGAAATATTTAAGTGACTTATTATATTCAACGTTATACGTAAAAAGATTGTTGATTGAGCTTGTTACCAGAGTTTGTGACATTTTACATTTTACGATGTAACGCTCTTTCGGCTATTTTGCAGCGGTAGTTCGGATTTTGGCTGGCCGACGTACTATTCGAAGCGTCATCTTTGCGTGCGTACTTTGTTATAAACTGAAAGCCACTATACCGCAGCCGATGATGGGTGACTTGCCACCCGACCGCGTCGGGGCCATTCGACCATTCGCTGGAGTCGGAACCGACTTTGCTGGCCCCTTCCTTGTCAAGTCCTCCAACCATCGTAACGCGCGTTAACATAAGACCTACCTGTGCGTATTCGTGTACACTACACACACACTACCTTTACTTAACTCTGCCGTCGCCTTGTGGTCGACCCTACTCCGGAACTGGGTAAGTTTTTTTTGCTTGCTAGCCGTATGTATAATAATTCTCCATAGGCCATTTCGCGCCCTCCCCTCGGGTTGTTCGTCGATTTAGGATACTGATGGTTCCTATCCCAGTCAACCTTTGTCTGGGCAACTGAGGGCCGTAACAGCCTCATTTTGCGACATAAGATACTTAAAACTTTTGAGTTTCGGATCCCATAAACATGGCTCTGTTTGTAAAATCTCAAAAAACTTAATAAATTTTTTGTTCTTCCGCTCCATCATAGCCACACGTGCGACCCTGTTGCGCTCGTCGTGCACAATGAGACAAAGCGTAGTGTGGCCGCTTCAAAGCGATAATTCGCGCGTTAATCCTTTGATTTACCGCCACTCGAGTTATCGTCAAACGGGAAACGGTATTGTTAATGCCGTTGTCAAATTATCGCGTTAATTCGTGGCTACACCTACATTCAACGTCCATCAACGCAATAATTAACGGGATTTCTCGTTAGTGTAGCCGCAGCCTTAAAGAAACTATACCATCATTAGGTAGTGGTGTTTTAATATTTTTGACACCTCATAAAAAGTGTTTCTATTGGCATGACTATCAACTACTCTATTACGATACCTATTACATCATATATATGTAAAACGAAGTAGGTATTATAGAAAATAACTTCTGACGAGTGAACAAAATATATAAGCGCCTTTAACAAATTGCACAGATCTAGTAACATCATTGACATCGGATGCACGCAAATGCGTTTTTTTTCTCGCTCGACGCGACAAGCCGCGAACGTGATTCCAGCACTACATTGAGTTTTAGAATTTCGAGACAAAAGCATTTTGCAGTTGGCCAATTTTTTGAGTAAATTGAATTCGTGGCGAGTGAATTTTTTCGCAGGAATAATTTCGCTGGAACTCGTAAAAGTGTTTAACGTGATGCTTTTTTCGATTGGAAATTTAAAAACAGCATTACCGAGGAATGCTTCCGAAATTTCTAAAAATCATCAGATCAGTGTATTTATTCTTTAGATCTCTTCCAAACGAGGAAGCAAACCAAACTATATTTTCCATGCAGGGATAATAAAGCAGTTCACGATGTAACATAAAATCATTAGAATAAAGAAGGCATTCTTCGACTAAAATTCATAGAATATTTATTTATAGTGTAACATTTCGCGAACTCAACCAATGAAGTCACCCAATCGCACTGAAAACGTGATGAAGTTTCCGCCTCTTCGCGTTTCTATTCCATACAAAAAAATAAGACCTGCATCGAGACAATAATAGATTATTACTTTACAAACAACAATTTTACATTAGCGAAGGGTTAGAAATAGTTGTAAATATAATTTTTAACAGTACATAAACAATAAAATCGAATTACGTAACTATTCACATAATTGTCTGATCCTACGCTTATATTAGTTAGTACGAAATACTGAAGCTTTAACCGAATAAAAAGGATGCCCAACGGACGAAATTAAATGTCATATAATATATTTTTACATAATAATTTTATTTTTTGTGGGTTTAAATTTTCATTTGTCTCTTCTTATGCACTTTCATGTCTTTTCGTCTTTCGTTACCTTCAATAGATGGTAAAACTACTATTAATGGCTTTATACTTTGGTTTAGTTCTCTGATAAAGATCGTAACTTTAGTGTACAAACGTTACATCGCGTCAACACACCAACAGCCTGAAGACAATGTAAAGTAAGTAAGTAAAGTTACAGCCTATATACGTCCCACTGCTGGGCACAGGCCTCCCGTCATTTCTGAGAGGGAAGACAATGTAGAAGCTCATAAATTTCGATTGAATGTAACTCTCTGCCAGGATATCGTTGTCGATATTGAGGGAATCGTCACCCCTGTTCAGTTGATAGCTTCCTTTTACATTTACGCGAACACTACACATTGAATAAAACCCCACCCTCTTGTTTGTGATCTTCATAAATGATGTTAAAAATTGCTTTAAAAATAGCCGGTTCCTTTTATATGCTAATGATCTCAAAATATACCAATGCATCGATAGGACAGACGATCACTATTTGCTTCAAGAAGACCTTGATAGATTTAATAATTACTGTGCTCTTAATAATTTACGACTTAAGAATTTACGACGGAATATAAGCTACTTTAACTATTCCCTTAACGGTACAGATATTGTAAGGGTGAATAATATAAGGGATTTGGGAGTGACTTTTGATAACAAATTACATTTATATATTCATATACAAAACATAATTAGTAAAGCCTTTAAAATGTACGGACTTGTTGTGCGTTCTTCCACCGAATTTAGAAACCCTATCACTTTAATCTATCTTTTTAAATCTCTGGTCAGGCCACAATTGGAGTACGGAGTGCCTGTATGGAACCCACTTTAAAAAATATATAATCATACCATGAAATAGTACAAAAAAAAAGTTATTGCGTCGCGTTAATTACAAATATCACCGTAAGCGTTTATCGTATGTGCTCTTTTTAACAAAATATAAGCTATTAATTTCGGACTAACCAGTTTACTGCACAGTGTAGGGCCAGCATATCAACAATCAATGTGTCACATCTCGTGTCCAACTAATGTCGAACTTCCCGAGGAGAGCTAGACATCCAATACAAAATATAAGCTCTTAGACTTAAGGTCTAGGCGCACTCAACTTGAGGCAAGATTACTTTATGATCTATGCAATAACAAGTATGATTGCACAGATATAATTAATCGTATTAGTTACTCCGTACCACCTCGGGCACGTATGCGTTCTTTGCGTCCTTACTCACTCTTTGCTGTGCCAAAATCTCGGACAAACGCCGGTATCCGATCGCACCTTCATCGTATGATTGACACATACAACAAAAAATTTGATTCGGTAGATCTATTTTCTTGCAATACCAGATCCTATAACAGACAGCTTGCTGATAAACACTTAATGTCTCTTTAAAAACCTGAACACATTAACTACTAGCACTAACTATAAATTATCTATTCAATGACTATATATTATGTACATGCATAGAGACACACACGCGCGCGCAAGTTCGTATTCGAGCGCACATATGCTAACACACTAACACACAAAACTCGAACCTCTAATACGTGTTAAAATAATATTTTAGAAATTAAGGTACTTTTCTTTTACAGAATTAGGTCCCTCACATAATTATTCTATTTTTTATACTCTATGTGTGACCATCGTCGTTGAGTTTATGATAAAAAAGAAATTGTAATAGAACATAAGCTTTAGCATAAGATATATTGTAAACTTGTTTGTGGTTCTCTAAATAAATTAAAAAAAAACTTTAACGGATTTTATCGCGTTTAATTTACCCGACGTTTCGGGTGCTTTCCAGCACCCATGGTCACAGGGGACGTCCCGATGTCAGAGTTAACCCGGAGTAACTCCGGTTTTTAATTATTACATATGGTCCGATTTACACGGAATAAACTTACTGTATCTTGAAGTCTTGCAGGGGTTTAGTTTTAATTTTATTAATTACAGGATAAATAGGAAAGGTACGTGATTATTTAAATATACTGAGGACTTGCACACTTACCCCTTATTAACCGAATGAGTCATCGAGACTATTTTCCGAGTTGTGATCTTTTTAATCGATTTTCAAAGTACGTTGCCCCTATTCGAGTTTTATCACCGCAAGTTTTAAAAGCGTTGCACACGGTATCGGAGTTTTATTAGACGTTAATTGGCGAATGCGGGCCGGGAAAATGTGTCATGGATGCTGATGGGTAATAAATGCTTTCAATTCTGCTTGCTGTTGTTTAGTTAGGCACATATAATTAAGACACAATTCTACTAAAACAAGCTCACCAGAAGATTATTTTTGTTGTATATTTTGAAAGTCAATTCATCATACAGAATTGAAAACAAGAATGCAAAACCAGTACGTGATGCCAGTGATGACATATGGATCTCAGTCGTGGTAATTTACTGCTGGCCGTATAAGAAAGCAACGGACTATAGCGAGGGTTATGCTCGGAATTTCTCTGCGTGATAGACGTCGTAATGGAGATATGCCCAGTAGAATTGTGTAACCGACATAGCGCAACAGATCAGTAAGCTGAAGTGGGAAAAGACCGGCGTTATAGCTCGATTAAGAACTGTCTTGGATCTTGTATAGACTGCCATTACACGTTTTAAAAATGTACCGGGCACTTTCCAGCAAGACTCTGCTTTTGGTGACCGTACGGATAACTCAAACCAGGCACAAACACAATGTTCCGAACTTAATAATTGCTGAAGACTACCACCACCAGCCTTCGTTAAGTCCAGACCTGAAACAGCAAATTGTGGACAGTACTAGAGAACATTGCTATACTCAAAACATTACTTTTAAGAAATCTTAAGCGCTAGCAGTGGCTAAATTCTTCGTGAACAGAGTGCGTTAATCCATTGATTCACGGCCAGAGAGACAAAAGATAAAAGCGGTCAACTTCAATAAAATTGTTTTTAATTATTCTATTATAGGTACATCAATAATTATATATAATTTCCACAAGTTTATTATAATTATTATTATTACACTATTTCTATAAAATATATATATGCTTTTTTAATGCAACAGAACTTATGACCATACCAGGAATAATTTTAAATGGTACTATGGCATCTTTTTCTTCTAATTTTAACTCCACTTGCCTTGCACAAACAAAGCTCTGGCAATAAACGTATGGTAGAATAATGGTTATTAGTGGAATAATGGTGGAATCATTCCGGCAATAAATATTTTACTTACTGGTTACACAGCTTTTTTTCGCCTTTGCGTTCACCAACTCGTCTACCCAGCAAATGAATGTGAGCCAATTCTCCAAATAGTGGTTGTCAATTGACATATTCTTGGTTGATTGCATCATCATCATTATCATACAGCCCTTCATAACTAAACAAATGC
Organism: Parnassius honrathi; assembly: GCA_018247895.1. Taxonomy (NCBI): domain Eukaryota; kingdom Metazoa; phylum Arthropoda; class Insecta; order Lepidoptera; family Papilionidae; genus Parnassius; species Parnassius honrathi. Next base: position 4,011 of record DWHP01008365.1, on the reverse strand, counting down.
CTCCCCTCAAGGAATACCACATAAAGGCCTTCCATAACAGCCATCCATAGCAGCAACAGCCGTAAATTTAAAATGTGTTGTTGAAAAAATTAAATATACTTTATAAATAATGCAAAATCATTTATAAACCGATACAAGTTATTTAAACCTTTCGCCTTGATTAAAAGTTACACACGTACAACTTTGATGATATCGTTTAAATAAGTTCCCACACGGACGGGTCAGTGTAGAAGAGGCCCTAAATGCATAATTCAAAGCGCACCTAAGCGGCACCAAGCGCCACCTGGTGTTTGGAATGATAACACTATTGGTGCCCATAACCCACAGTCGTCATGTAACACGGAAGATATGGCAAGAATACAAAACGCTCGGACATGTATATTTTCGATATCCGCGATAGTTATGCTTGACACGATCAAGGAAAATCAGATTATATCTTACCACTGTATGGTCCTTAGAATGTTCAGCTGTTTTTTTTTTAAATTGGGGGGAGAAGTAGGGCTAAATTTACATACATAAAATTCTCAAGGACAAACATCTGGATCTGGAACAATTATTTGCAGGCCATACAAATACTTGTTCCGTGCGGGACGGGGCATAATAATAATAATAATAATTATGTCCTCCCAACAGAATTTTCAGTCGGTCAGATCGAAGTTTCGGCGCAGGACAGGATTGTAGTGCCCGAGTATATACGCAACTCACTCTCTATTCTCTCACTCTCATAATGGGACAGTAATCCGACACGACCGGAGAGAAATCAGGCGCAGTACCTACGGACTTTACGTGCTTTCCGAGGCACAGGTTGAACACTGCCAACTTCCTGAATCCGGGTTGTTACTGAGAACCTTGATGATTTTTCACCGGACTCGGGAATCGAACTCAGAACCCCATTATCAGCAACCGTATTTACGACCACTTTATGACGATATTACAACGCATCTGTGTTGTCGTCCCTGAGGACTAAGATGGAATGCCTCGTTACCAGTAAAAAAGGGTCTCCGGATCTCTACACTCACCATACGAAACACTGTAGAATTAAGCAGCTATTTTACGCTGGTATTCTGCGTGCGTTTGCGTGAGCGTGGTCCTACCCTGGTCGAACTAACCTATTCGTGCTACAACTATATATATTGCTGCAGCGTGGCTCTACCATGTATACATTAAATTAACATATCCGGGAAAAAATTATACTTAGTGTGTTTCCTCGTTCTCTTACAAGTACTAAATTAGCATTGGTGATTGAAAGTTTAACTGCTGTGCCGACAGGGATCGAACGCGGTGTGCGTACCTTTAATTTGTAAGGTTAGTTTGCTTATACCTTAAACTAACAAAACTAACAAACAAATAAAACAACAATTACTGTCAACAGACAACCAAACGACTGAATACGCAGGCAAAAGCTAGCGTCTTAATCAATTGCATTTGTATGTACCGCGCTTCCCGATCGTATAACGAGCGTACGCCGCTTTCCAACTGAACTAATGATCTTCGATTCATCTGTACGAATCACGAGCAATTCAAGGGTTCAATGGCTCAATGAATTGCCGCGTATTGCCGTGCTTTGTCGGAATTCCGTACGTATATTCCGATCTATGTTTTCTTTAAAGAATTTACTCGTATCATTTTGTGATCTCAGGTAATAAACAATAACTCTTAATAAAAAGTAAAATATTCGCATTCTGAAGTCGCTGACAAGACTGTACAGAAAAATGAAATCACCGAAACTTGCGATGCGAATCGGGTGCGATCACTAATTCGCTTGGGCGATTATAAAACGTTCACTACAATGGAAAAAGCTTACGTCGAGCGGTGGACTTTAATGAGGACCGGCAGTGAGTGGGTTACTCGAGTACTATGCCATAGCGCAGCTATACTATGGTTGTAACACGAATTGGTCGGTTCGACCAGGGAAAGACCAAGCTCTCACAGAATACCAGCGTCAAAAATCAGCTTTATGATGGCGTGATTCCTATAGTGAGTGTAGAGAACTGAGAATCTCTTAAATTTTACTTAAATTTAAAAGATTTTCGGTTCAATTTAAATTGTAACTTTACTTGAAACGAGGCGTACCGTCTTAGTCCCTAGGGGTGACAACGCATCTGAATGATTCTTAATCGAGGGTAGATGTAGATGTACACCAACAACATCCACTTACCATCAGGTGGACTGTGTGCTAGTTTGTCACACTTATTCACTAAAGAAAGTATTATGTATTTTATACCATTATGTATTATATACCATTTCCGACCATAAAAACTTTCGCCCATATAGGTAGATATTTACTATAATACAAACGTGGTCGTTTGCTGTGGCCTGTTTTGGATTTTCCTTCAGATTTATTTAAAGACGCCGTTAACACTAATAGCATCATCGTAAAACATACATTAATAAGAATACCATATGTTCATATCAAAGTTGTTAAATTTAATCAAGCAATGTTGTTCAAAGTAGTTACTGTAAGTATACCTAATACCATAAGGAAGTCTGAAATAGAAAAGTCTGATATACAATGTAAAGGTGTAGATTAACATAGCGTATTTTCCATTTACTCCTCAATGAGCGGTTAAATTATCAATATGGGCATTAAAGTTTAGTTTAATCTTAAATTATACCAAGATGTCTACGTACTGATAGTAATTTTATATTTAACTGCCTCTTTGCCCAGTGGCAATAAGCGCGACTGTTGATTTCGAACCGGTTGGATGTTTCTTCAGACATGCGAAAATCGGATATTAAGGATATGTTCCAAAATAGAACCCAGTGTACTGGCCAATGCGAATGACGTCATAAATCGACACCATACTGGTGATTTGTTCCAAAACATACGACAGTATATGACGTCACACATTTGCGCCATAATGGAAAAGTGTTGGCGATTATTTTATCATATTGTGCTCCAAAAATCATTATATCCTCGTAAGGGAGATACCAGCAATTATTATATATTTTTTGTATTTGAATAAATAAAAACTAATTCTGGTATGTTTCATTCAGCGCACACACAATTAAAAATTGTTTTAGTATGGCCGGATATCCGACACAATATAGCAGCGGCACACCAGTAGAATATGGCGTCAATTGATGACGTCATTTGTATTCGACAGTATACTGGAAACGTTTCGGAACATACCCTAAGTTTTCAGTAGCAGCCTGGAGTCAGGAAGTAGGCTGTATTTCACTCGCATGCCTCGAAAAACATGTAAAGCCGTTGGTGCTGCGCCAGTTCTTCTCCGGTGTGTACAATTACCAAATTCCGTAAATTCCGCCGTAAACGAAATTCGCTCTGGAGGTCTTGTTGAACACACAGCCGAGACCATGGAGCCAATACTTTGTATTTGCTCCGTGGCCGAGACCCTGGCACTAGTAACGCTGTCCCTAACTGTAATGTAGGATTAGGATTTTAGCATTTTTAAACAGATCTGTTGACGTAAGACTGCAGCCAAAGAACAGTTGTAACCAACTGAAAACAAAAGACAGATGGGTTATCACTTACGAGGACCAAGATGGATTGTTCCTGGAACTATTCTGGCTCTCCATAGCCTTCAGGCCAGAAGACGACAGTGAGAGACGGATACCTATGCAGAAAGCTAGTTCTACCAACTAGTGAAGTCCGACAATTATGGAACATTCTAGATAAGTCATCACACTGAGTACTAAAATAAAATGCAATTATAATGCCTCTAGGGTAAAAGAGGGATAGTCGCCCCAGGAGTATAGACGCCTCGAAACTTGTATTGAGTACTACTGATCAACTTTTCCTATGAAACACATTTTCAAAAAAAAATCAACTTCCTACAGAAAAGTAGACGGACAAAATGTATTAATGTATGAAAAGTTATTATTCTTTTTTAATCGGATACACATTTTGAAGTAAAAAGTTACCCCATACAAAAGTGTAGGTAATTAAAAAACACATGTATAGTAATAAAAGTAAAAGTAAAGTTACAACCTATATACGTCCCACTGCTGAGCACAGGCCTCCCCTCATTTCTGAGAGGGTTTTAGGGC
>DWHP01008364.1:0-10578 GCA_018247895.1 Parnassius honrathi | reverse complement strand
CACAGATACTGAACAATTACTCCAAATTATCTCATAGATATTGGCAGACATACACGCAGACATGCTAACAGTCACAAACTCTCATACTTACGCTACAAACATACATGGTTTTTGTTTCTTTATTATTTTATTTTTGTTTTATATTTTTTATTTTTTATTTCTATGTATTAAAATTAGTAAATCGCTCTATTGGTATTACTCCCAACCATAACAAAAGTGATGAAAAAAAATTACCAAGTAAATTCGGGGGGGCCTGGTGATCTGTAATACGGGTGTTTGAACCTACACGGGCACCAGTCTCCCATGAATGACATAATATTGTTAAAGTAGAGATCTAACACTAATGTATCTTTCATGTCGTTTGTGGTGAGAAATAAATTAATATTGTTATTATTACTTAATATTCGAGTACAATGAGACACAGCACTAGCTCCAATCCGGGGAAAACCTGAAGTGCGAGACGCGAGGCACGTGCTGTATCGGCCCACCCACGAGCCTCCCGCTACACCCGTTGAAACCCCTAAGTAATTTTATTAAAATTAGTGTTTTCTTAGCGAAATATTACATACCGATGAAAAGAAATATCATTGTTTTTCTAAGTTTGCTTCCGTAAATCGTTTTTTGCAGTTTGCCACTGCAACTTTTACCACGGTAACTTAAAATTCAAATAAATAACGTTGAGAGAAATAATTTACACGCGTGACCCTTTGCGACTAATAACGTCGCCCAACTAGTGCATGTTGCCAGTGGTGAGTTACAAATCAGAGATGTAGTCCGTCACTGCTGGCTATATGCTCAAGGTCGCATAGCGATTTAGGGAGAGGGCTATGCTCGGGGTTTTTCTACGTCATAAGCTTATAAATGAGGATATCCGTGATAGAACCAGAGTAACTAACATAGATTAGTAAGCTGAAGAGCCAGTAGGCCGGCCTTATAGTTCTAAGAACCGACTACCGATGGGGAAGGATGGTTTTCGTCTATAGGCGATATATATCATTCCCCTCTAGATGGAGTAATAGTAGGCTATCACTCCTCCTAGGTTGGACATGCAAGAAGTCGATGGATGTAGGTGATTTAGAACCGTGCTTTGTGGTATTGTTTTGGGGAGGCATATGTTTAGCAATGGACTTGTGAATGGCTGTAATGGTGATCATAAACGTAACAGTTGCGATTTAGAGTCCGTCCACACTCGTGCTTATTGTTCTTACTCGCTCCATAGCTTGTTTATAAATACTCTAGGGCTTTTACTGTCTGGTATAGTAACTAGCTGACGCTACTCAATATATGTGTGTTGTGGTGTGTAGATCCGACGCGTGATCCGGTCGCTGCACGTGGTGTGGGCGCAGCCAGCGCTGCTGGCGCTGCCGCGCGACTACGACCGGCTGTTCACGTACTACCACGAGCGCGTGTGCCTGCAGTGTGGCGCCGTGCCCAAGGAGGCGTCCGTGTGCCTGCTGTGCGGCACGCTCGTGTGCCTCAAGCAGGCCTGCTGCCGTCGCCACCAGGTCGCGGAGGCCGTGCAGGTACGCAGCACAGCGCAGCATTAGTGTTGTACGAGGAGTGTCTGTATGTCTGTGGTGGTGCTGCCGTCCGATTATTTCACCTGTACATTAATTAAATATGAAATTATTATAAAGCCGTTCGTCAGAAAACAGCCGAAAACTTTTATAGGAATTAGTGTTAAGAAAGTATTATACGTGGTATAACCATGCTACTGTTATATACGCTTGTATAATATTATAGTTGTAGCTTGTAGCATGAATGGGTCGGCTCGACCGGGGAAGAACTACGCTTTCACTGAATAGCAGCGTGAAATAGCTGCTTAATGCTGCTGTGTTTCGTATAGTATGTTTTTACTGTAAACGAAACATTCCACCGTAGTCTTCAAGGGTGATTACACATCTGCATTTCAATTCTTAATCGAGGATAGATGAAGATGTCAAAAAAGTGTAAACTATTTCAAAAATAATTTTTCAATGTTACAACTTATTTGATTGTGTATACACACCAGCTCCGTTCTACTCATGTTGACTATTGTGCTATGTTGTATCGTATCGTATCCTACTGCGCCGCACTGTACGTGCCCGCACTGTCCGTAGCACGCGCAGGAGTGCGGCGGCGGCACGGGCATCTTCCTGGTGGTGACTTCCACGTACATCATCGTGATCCGCGGCCGCCGCGCCTGCCTCTGGGGCTCGCTCTATCTCGACGACTACGACGAGGAGGACCGCGACCTCAAGTAATACACATTATGCAATCTACTAATATTATTACATAATTTTCCTTTTATTTACTTTGCTCTATGTTTCTTCAAAATCTCTGTATACAATGTATTCACATAATATAATATTCCCAAAATGTATGTAGGATATCTGATAGGTATTAATTTACAATTTTTTTTTCTTTTGTGATATGCTGAGATATGTCTTGATATCTGTTTTGTATGGTTATAATATTAATATGCTTCAAACCTAATTTCTGTCATAGCACCCCGTCTCAACGGAGGTTAACCATCTACACAGGATAGAATTATATGGTGGTTTTAGTGTATTCGCAAACACGGACACATTCCTTCTTTCCTCACTCTTATACTCCGAATGAAACGCAATTCGACACGACGAGAGAGAGAGAGAGAGAGATCAGGTGCAATACCAACGGCTTTACGTGCTTTCCAATTCACGTGACTTGATACAACAACGAATTTCAGCCCGTCTTGGAACTCGAACATGGAACACCATGATCGGCAATCGGTTTAAAGACTACTACAGAGCGCTAAAGGGAATAGAATAACTAATAACATTTTCACGTGTTACAGCCATGCTGCAACTATATTAATTGTTACGTTGTAGCACGAATAAGTAAGCTCGATCGGAGAAAATCGACGCTCTCACAGAATACCAGCGTAAAATAGCAGCTTAATGCTTCCGTGTCTGGCGAGTGAAGAGATCCGGAGACCTTTTTTACTGGATTCGAGGCATTCTGACTTAGTCCTCAGGGGTGATAACACAATTGTATTTTGATTTTTAATTGGGGATAAATGTCGATGTCTATGACCCACAGCATCCACTTACCATCAGACTGTGTGCTTGTTTGTCACCCTATGCTATAAAAAAACATATTGCTGTTGAGGATTTCCACCAGAATTGCACAATTGCTTTTACGGATTGCCACCTATCTCCCATCGTTTAACCCGATTACTGGCGTTCACTGGTGGTTAAATATGACTTGATCATGTAAAGTTTGAAAATGATATACGTGTACGTGTTGTCAGGCGCGGCAAGCCGCTGTACCTGAGCCAGGACCGGCTGGAGCTGCTGCAGGCGCAGTGGCTGGCGCACCGCTTCGACCACACCAAGCGCACCTGGGTCTGGCACCGCGACTCGCTCTGAGGCACGTCCCACACCGCTCACACGATACACACGACGCGCACGATACACACGATACACCAAGCGCATCTGGGGCTGGCACCGCGACTCGCTCTGAGGCACGTCCCACACCGCTCACACGATACACACGACCCGCACGATACACACGATACACCAAGCGCATCTGGGGCTGGCACCGCGACTCGCTCTGAGGCACGTCCCACTCCGCTTACAGGATACATACGTCGCATACGTTTCATACGATATAAATAATACGTTCATGATGAACATTACACACATTACGCACATAATACATACACTATGCATACGATACACTATGCTTATGATACACATGATGCACACGATACATATTACGCAAATCGCACACACGATACACACGACTTGCACTTCACGCGTTTCACGTAATATATCTTTTATTTGTGATATCGAGTGACACATTAATGATTTCAAGTGGCAAATGGTGTGACCGTGTAGTGGCGGGTGAGAATATTCACGACTCCGTATCGTCTTGTTTTTGTAGTTAGAGGTAACGGAGAGAAACTGCAAGAGGAGCGTCTTCCTGATAGGAGCTAAAAATAAAAAAAAACTGCGGTTGCTTACCCGCGTGCCAAGCGTAGAAACTACAATCTATGTACCTATGGCACCAAATGTTACTATTTATGTTCCACAGTTTTCACCTATAATTAAATGGATTGTGTTCTCGTATGATACCCTTAAATCTGTGCGGGTGTAGTGTGGTGTGGGGTTATTAATGTACTAGTTACTTATTTCTGAGATGCCCGTAAATGACTGACAGAAGATGCCAAAGATGCCTATCGTGTTCAGTAATAAAAATCTCACAAGGCACTGATGACGTATTCAGAAATCACAGTTTTGCAGATTAAGATATTTGTTATTGGCGATACAATGTACTTCCTACTTGTTGGCGGCTCAGCGTGAGCAGTGACGGGAAGCGACTGGTATTCGCCGTCGAGCGCACTCTGTACACAAGTGTAAAGTGTCAATTCAGCAAAAGTGTGCGACTTCTGCACCTATACATCTATAAAAAACATCGACTAACATTTGTTTATTTTCCAGGTCGAAAGTATCAAGAAGGCAAACCTGCGCGAAAATTAACGAAGAGATGTTTTAAGGAATGTTTAAACTTTAGATCGAGTTACAATAACGCAAGCATTTCTGGTCTCATCCGGTATATTTATTGCTTATAAAATAAACAAGAGCATAGATTAGGAAGTAATAGGATCGCGTGAGTTGTTACACCGCCTACATTACTATACGCTTTAAAAATCATTTGGAAACTAAGAATCATGTACCTATGTCATTTATGTATAATATATAATTATATTTAAATGTCATAAAGAATTCTTAATACATAGAATGAATCATGTAAAGGAATATAATAAATGATTTAATTGTAATATTAGTTCTCAATGCATCAGATTGAACAAGCAAAGCTTGTTGGAGGAGTTTGCAGTTCACGCGTTAGAGCAATAATAAAAAATTGTAGATCACCCGATCATAAGTAATTAATTGCTCACTTTGAATTCATTGATTTTATCATGATGAGCGCTTCATGAGTCATGAAATTAAGTAATTAACTTGTTGCATACTCGCTCCAAACGGTAAACCAAGATATAAACATTGTAAAAGCATTTGGAAGGAGGATAGAATTAAAACAAAGTTATCGTTAAACGGTTTGTGAATGTTTAGAAACATTTTATGGATTAATATGCACATGTTTCATTGGCTCAGTTAAATATAAGATTACTAGCTGATGGACATCCGAGTGCAGAATACGAAATACGTTTCCTAATTGGTGAGTATGACAACGATGCAACAAGCACTCCGCATACCGAGTCTATGTTAAATGCATACTAAATATAGATTACTTTAGTTATACAGTTATGTTGCAGTCACTTATCGTATGACATCTAACACATCTTGCAGGATAAAATCCTTGTCTGCAATGATACAAATTTTTTCGTTAAATATCGTAAATGTAGGTAAAAGCCTCGTATCATTTTCACAGCTATATTGAATTATGTTTTTTTTTAGTTTATGGCATTGGTTAAATGACCTTCAGCCAAGAGCTGAATCATTTCTATCAATCGAGGGAAGTACGAGGTGTTGACATCGATTAGATCTCAAAAAGGCAGAGAGTTGTATCGCCGTCGTACTGACTAATAAAATTAGTATATATTGACTCGGTATTTTGTAGGAAATTAAGTTCTTGTTGCAAACAGCAGTGATGAACAATAATTAATTAATTAAATCGATTTATCCACTTACCTTTCCTTTATAGATGTACTTTATACACTAACATAATAAAGCGAGTAGTGTTTGATGCAAATAAGTAACTTACGCACGTAAGTGGGTAAGTTTTACGCGCATGTTAACATTTTTTTTCCATTTCATATTTTTTATGCTTACAAGGCAGTTTTGTTTTCATATTTTTGTGTCAATTTGTGTGTCCCGCTGTTGACTGAATAACGAAAAATCATTTGTTTTTTGCCCAATTATCTTAATCCGTAGCTCGTTGGAATTGTGGCAGCTATGGTGCGGTATGTGAATGATGCCATGGTTGCTTCGTGTAAATAACGAGTCTACGGATGTCAGTGGGTGTTGTTAGGGCTGTGAATATGTAAAAACCCTTTTTTTTAAATGCGGTAAGCGGAAACGTTTAGATTGTAAAAGTATAATAAATTATTGTTTTATATTTTTAAACTGTTGTATCAGTAAGTTTGGCCATGCAAAATTTTTTTTATTAATATTTTGATTATACGTGATTTGCGCGCCATTGTTTTGATTCTTTTTATATTTTCAATTTGATTCTTTTTTTTTGGTTTTTGATAAAAATAAATAAATTGGCAGCATGTGACGCAAATAAGTAATATTTTAAACTTTATTTTTCGTTACTCGAAGATCGAATTTGGCGTACGCCGTCTTCTGTTTATAATATTATGATTTCTATATTTAAATACATTATAATATATTATTTATCGTGTGCAATCCTCGTGGCTTAAGTTTCATAAATGAGATGTTCCAAAATGTATGAAGCCTGGGCCTGATTCTTGAACACTACTCAAAATTAGGAAAATATATTTTAAATGGTTCTAAATTGTCCAATTATTTTACAATGGCTTTGTTTGCTGGTAAAGCTTAGAAAATTACACTTGAAATTGCAACACAACAGAAACCCGTCATGGCGGTAAGCTGTCATTTTTATTGATTAATGACGTTTGACACGTTTATTTCACGTATTTTTGACACTTTTGTGACAACTGACAGTTCTCTTTCTATTCTATGATTATTTACTGTCATTGTCTATAAGAGCAGAGTAACTAAACCAGTAAGACGCCATGTTGAAAGTCGATGAAAATAATTGATAAGCAATTGTTTAGCACGACAGAATACATTTAAATGAATTATCTGTATTTTTCTACAGATTTTTTCTCTTTTTTTGAGGTAGTGTACATAGACCCGGCCCATTTTGAAACATCTGTTTTCTCTTTATGTTTCTATTAATATATAAGCCACTAAAAGATAATTTTGTTTATAAAAATTGCATATTAATTACATTTTAGTTGATATAATTTCGAAAATTGTTTAGTATAATTTAGTTACGATTTTGTATTTTCTTTTCTTATAGCAAGCGCAACGAATTTTCGCAACAGTTATTTTACGTTCCATGTGTTGAAATTGTAACGATAGCTGTAGACAGTGCCAACACGATCTCTGTCGCATCGATCTCTATTTTCGTTACATATTTCGAATGTATTTTCTTGTAAATTGACGTTGATAACTGTTGATTTGTTTCAAATTGAGCTAGTACAGAATCTGCTTGTTGTATAAAATATTGGGCAATAAAATTAGCTCAAGCTATTGTTTTATTTTCACAATGCAATCGCTTGTTAGTATTCAAAAGGTTACCTATATCTATGTATGTTTGACTGGTACCTATTTAGGTGGTCATAGACTCAAGTTATTTTGCAGGTTTTACCAGTTAAGTTTACCTTTCAATGAAATATATTTTCGACAGAATTTCAACTATTTTCGCTCTTATCACCATGCGAAGGCTGTCACTTGGTTCGCCGGTGCTCGCACTATCCGAGGAGGATTGTATTGTTAACACTTATCTTGTATCTATGATTGTTCTTGTATATATTCAATAATTAAAGTTGTTGATATTTCAAAAGTGGTTTTATTTGACGGCTTATTTTCCTTAATGTCAGTTATATATGTAATATATAAAATGTTTTTGTTAATTACTCACGAACCAAGCTGAGTCAAAATTTGGGATAGACACTATAAGAAATCTCGTTTCGCGACCTTTAAAACTATATATAGTTCAGTACTAGGTAATCACATTTACTAGGCAGTTTTGATAAAATGTACGGAGTTCGTAAAAACGGCGTTGCTTTAAATGGTAACCATTATTTAAATATTTAATACTAAAGACCTTCACACTTTAATTCAAGCATAATCCGATACTTTGATCGGATACCAGTAGAATTCTTGTTCGCTACTCGAAGTTCGTACATTATGCTACTTAAAACAAACAAAATTTCATTGATAAGATATTGTTGCAAGCCATAATTAATGCCCCTAGAGCCATCTAGTGTCGGGTAGCAGAGCGAGGAGAGCATTCAAGAAAATGCCATGCTAGAACTTTCCACCTCCAGCGCCATCTAGTATCTCATAGAAGAACTAAGCTTTCTGGAAACTCCACACTTGAACTTTCTACACCTAGTCGGCCGGGACCGGTATATACTGGAACATTCTATATGTTTCGGTGGAAAAGGCCTATATAAAGTCGTTAGTGGCGCGACCGGGGGAATATTGAATTGGCGATACGAGCGAAGTTTTCGAAGCGAAATAAAGTGAACTAAAGTGTTAAGTGTGATTAAATATTGGCATGATTTAAGTTTTAATTGATGTTCAGTAATTAAAATGTCAATTTTGGTATTTCAATCTGCAGTTTTTACTGTCACGAACCCTAAGCTCGTAACAATTACTGACTTAGGTGCTCTGATGGTGATGCTGCAGGAGCAGGCTCGCCGTCAGAAGGAACAGGCTCATTGTTGTTGGAAAGAGCAGTAGGAGAAACAGGACTGCCGACAGGCGGAACTGGCCCTCCGACAGAAGGAATAGGTTCGTCGGTTGGAAGAGCTGCTGCAGCGCGGACAGGAGGAACCGGTCCTTCAATTGGAAGATCAGCAGGCGGAACAGGCCCGCCGATTGGAAGAACAGTTGCGGGGCGGACAAGAGGAACAGGCCCGTCGGTTGGTAGAGCAGGTGCTCCTCATGAAGGACCTTCATGCTGCCTTTGGGAAAGAGATAAGGGAGGTGAATGATAGGGTTGCTCAACATGACAACCGCCTGTCGGAAGCTGAAACCCGAATCGACCAAGTGAACAGTCGGGTTGACAACGTGATGGCTGACGTAAAGAAAAGGCTGGACGACCTTAAATTTGAGGATGGAATTACAGCTCCCCTAGTAGCTACAACATCTTCGCTACGTGTGTTCAAAGTCCCGCCGTTCGACGGGACTTCTTCCTGGTCTGCGGGCAAAATTCAGTTCGAAGCTCTTATGAAGGCGAACGGCTGGAATAAAAGTCAGGCCATGCCATGCTGCTCTCACACTAGGCCTGCGCGACCATCCCTTAACTGTTCTGGAGGCTCTCGGTGAGGAAGTGACTTACGAGCTCCTTGAGGCATTGGAGATTATATATGGCGACGCTCATCTGGAACACGTCTTTCGTGCGTAGCTTAGAGATCGCGTGCAACGCATCAACGAAAACCTGCAGCAGTGGGCCCTTGAGGCGGAAAAGCTCGTTAGAAAAGCGTACCGATCTGTACCTGCGCTCATTGAAGGGAACCTCGTACAGAAATTCGTCGACGGTATCCACGACCTTGAAGTCAGAGCTGCTGTGAGGGTCGGGCACTACGAGACGCTTAAGGACGCCTTGGCCCACGCACTGGAGGTGGAAGCCGTGCGGCAGGATCATCGTTCCCATCGCGTCCGGGAAGTTGCAGCAGTTACAGTTTGCGACCACACTACAAGTTACCGGCCATGGTGCTACCGTTGTGGGGAAAGGGGTCGTCCTCGATTCAGCTACCCTAAGTGAACTGTAGAAAGGGAAGGTGATCGATATCGAGGGGGTAGTGTGGCTAACGGCACCGCCCAGCAGCGTCAGGATCATCGTTCCCCTCACGTTAGGAAGGTTGCAGCAGCTACAGTTTGCGACCACAATACAAGTTACCGGCCGTGGTGCTACGGCTGTGGGGAAAGGGGCCGTCCTCGATTCAGCTGCCCTAAGCGAACTGTAAAAAGGGAAAGTGATCGATCTCGAGAGGGTAGTGCGTCTAAAGGCACCGCCCAGCAGCAGCTGGAATATGAGTTTACTATCGAACACTGCTGCGAGAAATGGCATGGCAACACAGATACATTGTCAAGAAGACCTTATCCTGATGATAGCAAGAATAGTACTAGGCAAGAGGGTAAGGACGTGGTATCTGTGAGGATTCTCAAGACAGACCACCTCAGCAACGAATGGAAGCCTACGACATGCACAGCAGGAAGATTCGGACATCAAGCTCAGAATCAGCTTGATGTTTGAATGGATGAAGGCCTGTGCCCCCAAGCCCAAGTGGAGCGACCTCTCAGCGACGAGTTCGACCGCGAAAAGCTATTGGGCCCAATGGGGCAGCTTGCTGCTTCAGGATGGAGTTCTGTGCCGTAAATGGGAAAATGGTCGTCGAGACAGCAGTCATTTGCAAATGGTTTTCCCTAAAGTTAAAGTATCGGATGTTCTACAGCTGTACCATAATGATTGTTCAGGAGGCTATCTGGGAGTTAAACGAACTCTACTGAAGATCCGAGAACGCTTTTAGTGGGTCCGTTGTCGAAACGATGTCGAGGACTGGTGTCGCAAATCTACTAGTTGTGCGGCTGTAAAGGGACCTCAGACTCGTAGTAGAGGTGCATTGAAGTTATACAATGTTGGTGCACCATGGGAGAGAATATCTATTGACGTGGCGGGGCCTTTTCCAGAAAATGAAAGTGGTAATAAGTATTTCATGGTTGTGATGGATTACTTCCAGAAGTCTTCTCCGTTCCAAATCAAGAAGCTTCAACAGTTGCGGATAAACTAGTTCATGAAGTCTTCTGTCGTTTTGGAGTACCTTTGGAG
>DWHP01008363.1:0-10579 GCA_018247895.1 Parnassius honrathi | reverse complement strand
GTGTCTGGTTTAAACAATAAACACCCATCTACTTATCTAACGTAAGGTTTTTTTAAATAAATACTTTTTTAAATAAACAAGTTGATGATTTCATTTATTTTTGTATGTGCGTAAATTATAGTTTAACTTACTTAGTTCTGCTATAATTCAACTATTTTTTCTATTATAATATAATTTTGTTTTTTACTCATTATAATATAGCTCAATATTTCTTTATCACTTAAAATGTTTGTTGATATAATCTATAAAAATCCTTTAAAGCAAAATGAAGTTGTATAATAGCATACAATATGCGAGAAATGCCAATTTTCAGACTTATTGCTATATTAATGCAAAAAAAATTCACGTAAATAATATAAACAGAGCTTTTTAAAAAAGCTTTTAAATCATTATTTTTTATCAAGACATTTTATTTTAGCAAGTCATTACCTAACTATAACTAATATAATAGCATAGAATATGCGAGAAAAGCCAATTTTCGGACTTTGCAAAAAAAATTCACGTAAACAATATCAACAAAGTTTTTTTTAAAAAGCTTTCAAATCATTATTTTTTACCAAGACATTTTATTTTAGCAAGTCATTACTTAACTATAACTAATAAATGTTTGTTATTATTATTATTATTATTATTAAATAAGGTCCCACAAATTCCGCATTCCTTGTAAGAATCATTAATAACGCAGTAACATAGCGATTATCGCTTTTCCGGGAAGTTATATCATACTACTAAATTTCTTACGTGGTAGCCACCGCAGCTATATTATAGTTGTAGCACGAACGAGTCGGCTCGACCGGAGAAAGACTACGCTCTCATAAAATCTGTAAACTGCTGCAAAATAGTATCTATTTTACTGTAAGCTAGGCATTCATCTTAATCATCAGTGGTGACAACTCATTTTGATTCTTAATTGAAGATAGATGAAGATGTCTGTAGGCCACAGAATCAGCATGCCATCAGGTGGACTGTGAGCTTGTTTGTCACGTTCATTCTATAAAAAAAGGGTTTTATAGCGTTAATGTAATAGTTTATAATATTATCTACGGAATTTAATGAGAACGTTTGAATATCTGGTAGTATCCTAAAAATTCAGTTTTGTTAACCATTTTATTATAATTCATCAACGTCATTACAGGCATGTCTTACCAGGTCATCACTCTTTAGTGGGGGGTCTTCTATAATTACTTCTTACTAAATACTATTACAAAAATCATTTTGAGGATATTTAAAATATATATGTGGGTGCGTGTGTAAAATATATATTAAAAAATTTAAAAGTAGTTATCGATCTTACTAAAAATACGAATTCAACTTAATGTAAAAGATAAAATGGTGTACTGTAACAGTAGTAGGTAGTAATTAATAAATATAAGATTATTATAAATACATTTTTATGGAAATTATACGCAGAAGTAGTATAGATTTATATGAATAATAAAGAAAGTCTTGTTTAATGGTAAAACACACATTAGCTCATTAAGCAAACAACGTAAATAAATTGCCATTTCTTGAACGAACACACACATAGTTGGTTCACGGGTTTGGATGTGATTATCCCAGTGTCTCTGACGCAGTATTTAAGCTTATCTTTAATATAATATCAAAATGCAAAAATCTTGTGAACCTATATCTTGCGCAGTAACAAAATCCATTATCTTTTAATATTCTATCGTATGTTATTGGCGTAATTGAATATATCACTATATTTTGTCGTGTGGATGTTGTAATAAGTGATTAAGGAATACACCAGAAACAGCGCACGTCCTCCATTAGACGGAGGCATGGCATCCACCAGCACAACATCTTGTATATCTTCATTATCATTACAGCCTATCAAAAGTCCACCACTGTTTCACTTTCTCTTTGTCCGTCCGTCTGTGTTTCCAGTTGCTGGCTGTCTACACTTATTCGTTACACGAAACACAGCAGCATAGGCTACTATTTTACGCTGGTATTCGGTGGGAGCGTAGGCCTTTCCCAGTTCGAGCCAACCTATTCGTGCTACAACCAAAATATAATTGCTGGTCTTTCCTGCGATGGGAGTAGTTCATGTACAGTTGTGAACTGTTCATGTTCACTTGTGTGTTACAGGCTAATTGAGAAGAAAAATATTTAAGTATCACTTTCTGAACATGATGTTGATTTTTCTCATATAACACACTTAAAATATAATAATCAATTGAAATATGTTATTAATAATCTTAAACCTATAAATAAACTATTTAAAACTAAATAAACTATAACTATTTAAAAAATGAAGAGCTTTACATTTAATTAGGTGATTGATATCACAGTATATAGTCCAAGCAATATTTCTACTTGTACAGTGATTGTGTAACAGTTGGTAATTGAATAAAAGATGGCTCCTTAAGGATAAGCTACACTTAAGCCAGTCTTCGCGTTGATTCATAACTTAAATCCGGTGGTTGGACTAGTTTCTTGATAGCTTCTTTTCTATATAATTTATTCATTTTTAAAATCTACACATCATTTCTATTTTTATTTGCAAGTTATTTTTATCATGTACTTTATTTTGGAAACAAGGTAAACTGGATGTTTACTGTGATGTTTGTTCTAGGTTTTTGTAACGATAGTAGTTCGATGGCGGATGCAAATTTAAAGAATTAAGTTTTACAGTACGTAGACTTAACCATAAGGTTTATCTAGACCAGCGGCTCTTAAACTTAGACAATGATACCTTTTTAAAACACAAGTATTTTGTAGAATTTTCTAATATTCTAACGATGAGATGATACTACCTACTAGTACAAGTTATATTCTTATATTTGTGGGATTAAATCCTATTACCGTTATGTCCTCTTTTTTAGATTTATTATGCTGTGTGTCAACTCATTATGTAACAAGATTTGATGTGTGACTTTTTGGCTTATACTATTTCGGTGGAGCCCTCGCAAAGACGTTGCAGAACCCTAGGGCTCCGCGAAGCATACTTTGTGAACGACTGGTCTAGACTAGATATTTACGGACTCGAAAAATTCTTTGAAGCCTTTTGGCTTGGTGCATCTTAGTTTGTAAGGATGCTTCAGTACCCTGAAATATTTTGGATAGGCTTGAAAACCTTAATTAGAGCAATGGAAAATAAATTGCTGAGATTGCAATCCTACCCATGAGTCAGTAACGGAAAACAAAACAGCTAATTGAAAGTAAAAATTCAATTAAAAATACAGCCTTTATATGTCCTACAGCTCAGGCCACCACCCGTTTCTGAAAAAAAAGAGCTATTAGTCCGCCGCGCTGCTCGAAATGGGGACTTCCAAATGTCTTCGAAATATTTTATTTCTGAAATAGGGCTGACTCTTTTGATAAAATAGTTGTGACAGAACGCTTTTTGTTGTGAAATTAAGTAATATATATAAGTTAAATACTCATCAATTGACTTTAGTAACACTTATCGAAAAATGAACAACATGATATCGCAATAGAGTGTATTCATGGAACGTAAATGAAACACTACCGACAAATTAAAAATTAATTTATTAAAATATAGATATATTTAGCATAAAGCATTCTTACTATAAAGTTTTCTAGAGAAACCGGCATCTCGTCATGGCAGAATCTTTAATTTCTTGTTTAATGTGTATCGGTGATTTTCATTAATTTTGTAAATATGATATTTTTATTTAAGTTTTAGATTTAGATAGTACACGTTAATTTTGTTTTAAATAATTTAGTGGGTTATTATAGGAGTGGCATGGTCTAAAAACTAAAACAATCCCTAAAATCAAACAGGAATTAAAATAAAAATTAGTCAGACTTAATTTTCTATTCAGCTTAGTGTTGTTCAAAGCTCTTATAAACGTCAATATCTAGAAAGAAATAAAAAAAAAACATTTCTACAAAAAATAATTAATCAATCAAAATATTTCCCTTAACTATTAATATATCTTCGTCATTTCTTATCTTGTTTCACTTCATAAAACGTGAAAAAGAATTTGAAGGATGACTTGTATTTACTCAAAAGTAACCTTAAGACTGCGCTAGTCAATCATTTACCATATTAGCATAGGAGCGTGACCACGTGCTCAGTGCTGAAGGATAACATCCTGAGGAAACCTGAATGTATGAGAAATAAGAAAAAAATACTTCAAAGACATGTGGAATTTACCAACACTTCTCCAATGGTAGCGCAGCGGACACTTCCTTGCCCTAAACCCTCCCAGAAATGACAAGAGGCCGGTGCCCAGCAGTGGGACTTATATAGGTTGTAGCTTTTATGGACTTGTTTCGTCTTTATATAAAGCTTGTAAATAAACAGAAACATTCGTATTTTAACACTAATTTTAACACAAGTATGAGTGTCAGAAGTATGAAATATCCAAAATATTCTATAAGCAAGCATAGTTTATTTATTTAAAAGTTCAAATAAGTTAATTTTGAAAGGATAAATTTGACAATTTCTCAATCAGCTAATCAGTTGAGTTAGATACATTTATTTATTTTAAATTAAAGCCATTGGGTTGTACGTTGCGTTCTAAAACAGAATATAAACTTAAATAAGCAAATTTAAGAAAACAATAGCATCTTTGATACAAAGCCGTTTAACATAAAGTGTATGCGTTAACTCGTGTTCACTGACCTGAAATTGGTTTTAAAACAATGTTTGTTAAGACGACATAGGAAATTAGCAGTTTTATGATATCGATTTGGTACATAGCTGATGTTATCATTTTGAAGCGTAACGCGCGTAAATTTTAATAAATATCCTTCAAATCTATATAAATATTTACTATAAAATTGCAATTTATAATTGCTTTGCGCGAAGGTGAAGTTAAATTTCGTGAGAAAACCTGCATGGCAACTCGTGCAAAAAATGTGGGTCCATAATCCTCTACAAAATGAGCGGAGACCTGTTTCTGGAAGTGGAACGTAAATGGACTGTGACTTTACCTTACTTAGCTTTAAAAAAATGAATAAGCTTTTCAGATTACTTATCAATGAAATAAGATTTATTAATATTTTCCTTTAGCAGGCACTATGCAGCCGACAGCGAGAATCGCCCTGTCAATGTGCTTACTTCTTTCTGCAATAGCAATCGCAGCATGTAAGTATGACAATAACTTTTTATCATTATAATTTAGTGTAACAATCACATCGATTAATGTTCAGGATAACTGGTTTCACCATTTTGTATCCTATGTACAAGTCCCAGCTGTAATCAATTTAAAAAAAAACATCAACAGCAATAATGTTATTATATTTGTTGGTCCTGGGTTCGAATCTCGGGTGGGGCCAAAAAATCAATTATTGAGTTTTTCTGTCAAGAAATTTGCAGTAGCTGCCCGGGGTCAGGAAGTTGACGGTGTCTCATCCCCGTGCCTCAGAAAGTACGTAAAGCCGTTGGTCCTGCGCCTGATCTCTCTCCTGTCGTGTCGGTTTACCGTCCCATCGGATTATGAGAGTCAGGGAATAGAGAGTGCACCTGTGCTTGCGCATATACTTGGGCACTATAATCTTGTCCTGTGCCGTTGGGTAGCCTCCTTTGAAGCAGGCCGCCGTGGCCGAAATTCGGTCTGGAGGACTGTTTGTGTTATATTTATTGGCTGTTTTTTCAACAACAACATAAGAACAAATATTTATTATTTGTTTTTCCTGTTAATCACTCCAAGTTAGCTGAAAATACGTGTGTTCACGACTGTAATAGAATTGCGTATTTAAACCCGCTACCTTCCGAGCTTACAGTCCGCACACTTAACCATTAAAAATCAAAATATTAAGATAGTGGCTCTGACGTACTACATTATCGATTAAAAAATATAGTTTATAATTCGACAAATAGATAATATTCCATTGTAGTTCCCAGCGATAACAACGTATCTGCATTTTGATTTTTAGTCGTGAATATATGAAGGTGTCTATTGACTTCATCATTCACTTACCATCAGGTGGATTACATGCTGGTTTATCACCCTTATTCCATAAAATAATATTACAGTTTAAAAAAAAAAGGTAATACGCATTGATACTAAATTAGTGTCAGGAAATTGGTTTCGTGAGCAAAATTTTAGATAATTATAATACTTTTAATTTTTTTAAATTATAATAAACATTTGGAAGTGGGTAAAAACATAAAATCAAATTCGTGTTAAAAACCTCACAACTCGATCAGAGAGAGATCAGGTGCAGATAGTTGCGCCTTGTGCTCAAATCTTTGTGGTTTGAAGCCATTTCTTGAACGAACACACACATAGTTGGTTGGTTTGGATGTGATTATCCCACTGTCTCTGACGCAGTATTTAAGCTTATCTTTAATATAATATCAAAATGCTAAAATCTTGTGAACCTATATCTTGCACAGTAACAAATCCCAAATCAAAAAAAAAATTGACAATTTCCTTGGGCGCTTCAGAGCCAGGGCCTGCCAACCCCTGTTCGAAAGGCCGTTAGATAACTCACCAACGTGCATATCGTCGTATATCAAAGAGGCAGTCGTAGATGGTACGTATTATAGAATACGGAACCTTTGTAGCCACTAAAATGTCACTAACACGTCAATTCACACGTATAAATGTCAACATGAGATGTGTTTTGACGTTGAAACCGAGTTCAAATTTTCCATGCAAATTATTTAGAAAATGCCAAATTGCACCCTATTTACAAATTAATATGTATTAAAATCTGTCTTTCAATACAGCGAATCGGGTTTGTAGTAGTGACAATACGACGTTATTACTTGTATGTGTGCTCCCGGCGACGCACATCGTCGTACAAAATAAGGTTGACAGCCATTCTACAGTGTATTATAGTATTCAATGGTGCATACTGTTACCGTTACAGTCTATTAAAGTTCACTGCTGAACGTGACATCCCCCATAGATCGCCTCATACAGGAAGTTTGTCACGCTTTACAAGCGGGTTGGCAACCGCAGTTTATTTTTTATTTCCCTTTATCGCCTTTTACGACACCCACGGGATGATATCGGGTAGTGGCCATTTTTACACCGACACTACTCGATAGAACATCAATGAACATATGCAATATTTTTTCTAGTGAATAGAAATTATAAACGGACAACATATGAATCATAACTTAGGGACTGAACAGTAATGCCTATGTTATTTAGCTTTTTATATTTAACTTGCACCTAACACTAACAAGTTGCGTATAAAAAATGAGAAGCGTAATTAAAGTACGCAAATTATTGGAACTGTTTAAGTGTAAAAGATTACATGCTTTGAGAAGAACGAAATACGAATATTTAATAATATGAAAGATTAAAGTCATGGCTTATTCAGGTTGTGTAGCTGCAAAAGATTTGAAAAGCTCTTTATGCTTCCTATTATAAAGGGTCTATCACCCACAAAACATCAAAGGCTTTGTATCTAGAAATTAAAGTAAGTAAGATCCCAATAACACTCTTCTTTTTTCTTTTTGTCAAAAAACATTTAACTTAAACAACGAATTTAATAATACTTATTGATATTTTTACTAATTACAGTAATATGAAGAAAATAAACCTTTCATTGTGGCAAAAATTTAAAAAGTCACAATTGGATCCAATTTCACAAGAAATTATCGGAACGTGATAATTAAAGTTAAATTACAGAAAATGGAAATGCGAAAACGAGAAAGTAAAACTGATGTATTTAAGTACGGCTAATATTCGTAGCAATTGTGTAGCACCATCGTAGCGTAGTCGTAGAGGTACTGAAAATGCGTAAAGAAGCAATGTGCTTGATTTTTAGAAGTTGAAAAATAATTTTTTGATATTCAGCCATTATCAATAAATATTGCAAGTGTTCTGAAATAATGATATCGCAAAATTAATTTTAATCTAAAATTGTAATGAGCAAACTTCGTTAAAGGTGTGAACAGTCGATTGACCGCAAATATGTAATTGATTCTGACGTCTTGTGAACTTTAGTCATTATTAAAATTTTCTATTTACTTCGATCTTTGATATTTTGAGTGATTTGATGGTAATAGATAATAGTAATATACCACTTACTTATAACATTTTATTGCTTTTGTCTCCGATTTCTTGGGAAGTTATAATATATATCGTCCCCTAAGTGGCGACAGCAGAAAACAAACCAGAAAATGGGGAGCAGCGTGTTACTAATAATAAAAAAATAAAAACTGCGGTTGCCAACACGCTTGCCAAGAGTGGTAACTATTACAAATAATTTATTAGATGAGACAATCTATGGAGTAGGTCTATGTTTAGACTTTTTTTTCAGGCAAGAAAACCTAAAAATAAATGTTTAAAGAACGTACCTTTAATATTGGATTTTAAAATACACGAAACCTTAAATTCGGCCAGTGTTATTTATTGGGGCTCTCTCTATGTATGTATGTATAACTGGCTGTTTATAAACTCGTCCGTCGATTATTAGGGTGTGGCTGGTGTGAGTAAAATTAAAATTAAGATAAAATTTCACATATTCATGTATGTGTGTTGACATATTCTTATTCGAATAATGCGTGAGTTAACAACCTGCCTCCTTAGCATGACATCTATATTGGTGATATAGCGATCGACGAATCTTGAAAAGTCCTTCACACACAATCTTGTATATGACTTGGTGGGTTCTATCATCACCGCCATCATCATCATCATCCTTAGAGCTTATCAAAGTCCATTTCTGAACGTAGGCTTTCGCCGTGAGTTCTCTAATGGGGGGAGGGATATTTACGATAGTTAAATCGCTTGACAGACCTGTTGGCAAAAGCATTTATTATTTAGAGAGTGTTATCAGGAAAATGCTGCATCCACTGTCCTGGTTCAGTTTCCCTCTTCCGTCTATTACGACACCCATGGAATGATTACACAAGGTATTGGATTATTTTACGTCGATACTGGACGGCATGTACGTTAGGGACTCGGAATTGAATTAATAGTTACCAAATACAATCTCAAACAATAATGATTGTAAAAAATTATCATGAAATCGTATTAAAATCGTTAATCTGCCATTTTATTTATGGTATGGACCATTGTTAGCAAGCGTAGCCTTAAAAGAAGCTATACCTACGACTGTTCGTTTCTACTTGTAACAAAATCAGTATGAATACAGTAAGGCAACACAGCTCGTATTTTAGCACTATATCGCAGTATTGTAGTATAATGAAGTATCGTGTAAGAATATCCACAACGCCATATTCTCCCGTAGGTATCGTAAAAGGCGAAGTAGGAAAAAAAATCAGGATATGGGCGGTAGTGTCTTCCATATAACGACTAAAAATAAAGCTGGTTCTGCTAACCCGATTGCCAAGCATGGCAACTATGGCAAATATCCCCTCTATGAGGCAATCTATGGGGATGCCTATGTTCAGCAGTGGACTCTAATAGACTGAAATGAAATTAATGATTTTATTCAATATAGATCATTGTATAATGCTTATTGAAATTCATTTTTTTATTTACAACTGGTTCGCAAAAAAGCCCTCCGCCGTGGGAAGATCAGCAAGAAACCCAGCGGGACTTTTTTTTAAAACGTATTTCAATTTACAATAAGTTTATTTTGTACAATGATGTTTTGTAGAACCAGAATGGTAGCAATCACCTCATTCCTAGGGGTTATTTCTATTTATGTATTCATTTATATTTTAATAACCCTATTTGTATAATAATTCTTTAATAAAACGTTTAAACTTGTATTATGACAAATTTTGTACATTTTCTGGGATTTTGTTGTAAAAGCGTATACATTGCCCCATAAATGAATTACTTATTTTAACGGTAACGGTATAGTGAAATTTCAATATCAAAACAAAAAGAGTAAACATGTTTATAAACTTCAAGCTGTATTTAAATATATTCTATTGCGTTAATGCCTGATCGATACGGATGGCTAGGATTATCTAGGTTTATAGTCAAACGAATTTCTCGCGTCATTTGTCGTACAGTTTGTGGGATTTGCTACAACCCATCGGCGTTTACAAATGTATATGTGTATTCAATGTGTAATAAATTTAAAAAATATATATTTTTGCTAAAGAATTGCTAATTCAGATATTTGTGTTATTTTAGTCGACTTCAAAAAAAGAGGAGTTTCTCAATTCGAGTACGTGTTTATTGTATATAGTGTACGCGATATCTTTGTCGATTTTGATGAGCCTTTTTTTAAATACTAGCTAGTCCCGACGCGTTGCTGCCACAGAAGGAATAATTGTAGAAATATCGTACCAAAATGTTTGTTAGTTATATTTCTTAATTAGGAATGATAATACATTCAATAAAATTGTATGTTATATGCCTTTCAAATAAATTTGTCGGTACGATACGCCCGCCAGCTACAGGAAGTAAATTGTACTATGCATTTAACACTTTCTCAAATGCAAGCAATAAGTTGATTAAGTTTAAGCGCAATCTGATGAATGGTATGGCAGCGCATAAAATACGAACAAACAAATATTAACTTTATATATATAATTTTTTTTAACAACGAAATATTATTCAATGTCTAAAATTTAAAAACTTAACTAAAATAATAATTAAAATAATAATAATTATAATTAATACTAATTATATACAAAATAAAAAAGAAACTATAATGTAGAAAAACTAAACCTAAAAATTTTAATAGTCAAAAAGTCCTGCTCCCCGTGGTATAGCGC
>DWHP01008362.1:0-10579 GCA_018247895.1 Parnassius honrathi | reverse complement strand
AGCCAATCCGATCGTTTATCTTATCGTTTGCTGTGTTCTGATTGGCTCATTTAAATCGGATCAACATTTTCCGTAACTATCGCAAGGTGCATTCGTATATCAGATCAATTTCGGCAAACGCCTGTAAGCAGTCTCGTGAGTGTAGATGTTTATCCGGTCGGAGCCACATTAGTTAGAAAAAGTTGCTTATTAGATCAACAAAAGGCGCCGGATCAACATGCGTTTTCGGATCAACAAAGTCAACATTTATAGCGGAAGCAACGAGAGCGGGGAGAGCGAGGTCAGAGGTGAATCAATCTGAGTTCGAGGTGAAGGCGCAGAGAATAGTGGCGGCGGAGGGAGCGGGGATTATGGTGGAGGCAGAGGGAGCGGAGATAGAGAACGAAGGCTTAGAGCGGGGGGGGGCGGTGGTAGATGTGGAGACGTAGGCGACAGAGATGGTGGTGGATGCACTAGAGTGCAGTGCAGTTGGGACTGCGTGGGGACAAGTGAGGCTCACGTTAAGGTGGTTACAGTAAGGGACAGTGTGGCTAGTAAGTGGGTATCGATACTACCCATGAAGTTGTTACTACGAGGTTATTCATTTTACCGAATATCAGCTTGACTACTTATTGGTACTAGGGACAAAGTGAACAAAACTTTTGTTTTGTGATTTTTCTTACTCAAAACTTTAATAAATTTTTAGAAAAATTATAGAACAACAGTTGTTTAATTTAACCCCACCAATTAGTCAAAATGAATAACCTTTTACATATATCCAATACCACTTGTTCATAGTAAGTAAGTATTTTACTTATTATGTATTAAAACAGGTTAATCAATTTAGTTACCGTTTTATTTAAGTTAGACTTAAGAGAAGATTTAAGTTAGTTATTATACATAAGCAAGCCGTATGTACGAGTACCAATTCAAAGTAATAGTTTATAAGAAAAACAATATCATTCAGATTACTAAATTAAATTGAGGTCCCGAAAATCCTCTACTTGTTGTTTATTTAAGCGACTTGACAATAAACGCTAGTGAATGTAGTTCTGCATCTTATTACAGTTACACACCGAAATTTTAGCCATTTTGGACGCATAGTTGGTTTTTGACAGTCATTTCAGTGAGTTGATGTGAGTTTTTTTGTGAAAATGGTAAAAAATTGAGTATCGAGCGGTCATAAGAATGTTGTGTTCGAAAGGCAATAGGCCCACGCAAATCAAAATGAATTGGACTCTATGTTTGAAGACTCTGCACCTTCATTTACCACAGTGAAGTTTTGCGCAACCGAATTTAAATGTGGCCGTGACAACTTGGGAGACGATGAACGTTCGAGACGTCCGAAAACTATAACTACTGACGATAGCATCACAAAAGTTTACCAAATGGTGCTAGTCGATCGCCGTATTAAAGTAAAGGGCAAAGTGGAGGAGGAAGTATAGGAAAGCGGACCCTGGATTCTCCCACGCTGGGCGGGCTGAGCAACCGGGATAAACGCTAGGTAGAAGAAGAAGAAGAAGATCACTGTATTAAAGTGAGAGAGATAGCAGAGACTACAGAAATGTCCAAAGAACACGTTTGTCACATATTAAAGCTGAGAAAGATGAGAAAGCAGACAGCGCGGGCGGCGGATAGTCTTCTCCTAACATTTTGAAATTATTAGTAGGACTAGATTAACACCTATTCTGCTCTCGTGTCTGGCGAGCAGTTTGACGAATGCCTCTGGGGGAGAGTGCAGATTGTGTTGATCCTCAGGGCAAGTCTGAGGAGCTCTTCCTTCACGTGGTTGCCGCCTGTTATTTGGTTTGGTACAATAGGAAACAGACAGAACAAAAACACTCAAACGATCCCGTTTTTCTTTTCTTTTATCCCACCCCCTTTTTCCTATCCTAGCCCAATCCAAGGTGGCAAGCATACCGTGCCGATAGTTGCGTGGTTGGGGGGAGTCCAGTAGCAAACGGTGCCTACCCGAGACCAAAGTTATTCGGGTAGTATTTTAGCCTTTTCTTCAGCACGCGGGGCTCTGCCGTGGGTGACCAAATATTTCCTTAGCCAATCATGAGACCAGAAAGGACATAAATTAACATTTCGCAAACAATAACGAAAAATCTCGTTTAATGGAACTATCTTTAGGTTTAGAAGAGGCTCTTTTAGCATCACTAATACCCTGCAATACTAGGCCCCAACCTGAGACGAGCCGAGAAGTGGATGGCACGTCTTCAGCCAAACCACAATTGGAAACAAACCAGGGAGGGGAAAAGAAAAAGTTCGTTAGACCTAATAAGCATAGTGGGGCAGCAAGAAAGTGGCACCGAAGGCTGCAGCTGAGATAGGAGCCGAAGAGGCCCTCTGTCTCTGACAGAAGCCTGGGATAAAATTCCTTTGCCTAAACCTCTCCCAGTTCCAAAGGCGAAAAAACGCAGTCGGTCTAAGGAAGAGTCCCCCAAAAAGCAGTCCAGGAAGTCTGTGAAGCTGGCAACGAGGGAGAAGAAGCTCAGTTTCAGTGCCGTAGCTGATACCGCGCATGTAGGAATTCGCAATTCGAATCCTATGAGTGTGGAGCAGATGCGGCTGGTTCATCGGGCACTAACGCAGGCCATCGCTAAGATGGCCTGTGGGGCGCAGCCAGGAGTGGGACCAAAAATTTTGGGTTTCACTCGAAAGTCAATTTGGATTCTGGTAACGTGCCTGAATAATGCAATCCAGGGTTGAATTGGGGGTGAAATCGGAAAACTGAAACTCCGGCCGGAAGCAGAGCTCTTGTTATTACTCGATGGACGAACTGCCTAAGCCTCTGCTGTGCATTACCTATCTGCCCCGCAGCGAAGCTGACTCTCCAGAGGAGGTGGCTGTGATATTGAGAGCACAAAATGAAGGGCTCCACACCGAACTCTGGAGAATCCTCCAGCCTAAGGACGAGGAGAATGGGTTCCTAGTAACCTTTTCTCCGGACGACCTATCGGCGGAGGCTCTTCGGATGACAGGCGGCGGAGTCGTCTTTGGCTTTAAAATGATAACTTTTAAAGTCAAAAAAGACTCTGACGTGGCAATGGAGCCTAAACCGCCGCAACTCCATTCCCCCCAGCCCTCCACCTCTTGGGTGGGACATCATCAGCGAGAGCGACAAGGACCCAAGGCGCTGATTTCGCTTCAGTCCGACGGCCTACGGCCATGGGGGTGGGAGCGGTAAGGCGAAAGGTAAGGCGGGAATCAAGAGCGCCGGTAAAGGACGTCTTCGTCCTCAACAGGCGGAAAAGTCCACTGCCCCCCCCCCATAAATGGCCAACCGTATGAGTAAGACGAGGGTCCTCCTGACAAATCTTCACCATGCAACAGCTGCTTCCGCCGTGGTGGAGGTTTGCTTTGCAAAAGACAAGATTGAGCTCGCGTTCATACAATAGCCTTGAGTGGCCTACGGTCAAGACTGTCGGCTGCCGATAAGATTCTAGTCAATACTAAAGGCAGTAGACCCAGAGCTTGTATAATTTGCAATAAAAATATTGAACTTTTAGCTGTTCCAGAGTACTGCAACGACGACCTGGTTACGCTTTTATGAACAGTACATAATATATAATATAATAAGTACAGCTTTTATAAATCTCAAGAGATACACAGGGGCCATGGAAATCGCTACTTCTGCCTATCCTTGGCTATGCTGAAATTTGCTATCTTGACATTATCGAGGAGCAGCTTAATAAACTTGAGAGCATTCAAAATTTATGCATTTGATTTATACTTGGGCTTCGCAAATATGATCATATCTCCGAATTTCGCAAACAGGTCTAATGGCTCCCGATCCGCTTTCGTAGGAATACTCACATTCTCTCCGTGTTGTATGGCGTGCTGTTTAATCCTTCTGTACACGCCCTTAGTTGCCCCAACAAAGGTCGACGGGATCAGGGCCCATGAGTGGTCCCCTCGACGAGCAATCAAGGGCGGAGCCCAAATGGCTTGTGGATAACGATTCCAGAAACGGCTAACAAATAAGCAAGCACCACTTACCGATTAGCGGAGGTAGGGTTGACCACGAGGTACCTGTCAGGTGGTACTTTTCCTTTCTCGTACTCTTTTCATTTAATCTTTTATATGATTGTTTAGGCCTAATAATAGCTCCGCCTGCAGGCGAAGCGCCGCGCCGTTTAGTCTGGAACATTAATTTGTCGCGACGGCCGTGTCGGTTAGACTTGTTAGGTCGCGTTAAGATTATCTCTTTTGCGTTGTCTTATTTTATTCGTATAAGTGACAATGAGGTTTTTCTTGAGTTTGAGTGATTTATTTAACTTCGATTACCATTAATTTGCGTCGACGAGTTGCTTGGGTGGCATTTTGATAACGTACGAAGAAATTTTGCTTGTCGGTGGAACGCTAAAAATTTGTGACCAGGTAGGAGATCGCGTTCCTATTCCATTATAGTTTTGTGCTATGTGACGTTAGACTTGAGTTCAGATAACGGTGAAAGCTCACTGGAGTGATTGCATCTTGTGAAGCAGGGCAACGCATGTGGGTTTGGCTGATTACGTCGGTGAAGTCAGGTTACATTACACACCTTCTTACACTACTCACACCTATCATTTACTTGCCCCTGGCGATACCTTGCGGTCGACCCTATCTCCAGAACTCGGTAAGTTTGTGTTTGCTTATACAGCCATTACATAATAATTATCCATAGGCCAAATGAGCCCGAACCCTCGGGTTGCCCGTCGAGTTGTGTTACTGATGGGCCCTAGCCCAGTCGACTTCTGTTGGGGCAACTGAAGGCCGTAACACTAATTACCTGCAGTAGTGTGACCGAAGAAAAAATATTCAGGATATTAAACTCTGTATTATATAACTACATATTTTGCATTAGTAGACGCAAGAAAAAAAGTCACATTAAATTTGTTTGGGAGTTCGCCATTGTCCTTTTGCAGTACACGAGCAACACAGGTTCGATCCACGCCGGCACTTGAAATTATCAATTGCGATTTTGAGTGCTGATTTACCACGTGACAAACGGTAAAGAAAAAAAATCGTACAGCAATGGAGTGGAATAATCTGCCAGCATCTGTCTTTCAATCCGATTACATCATAACAGGCGTTAAACTAAGTCAATGTGATTTACAATCTTCGGCTGCATCACCATTCACCATCAGGTGGGACAGAAGTCAAGCACTGGCTTAAGAAAGTAAAAAATACATCGTGAGGAAACTTCCGTGCCCGAGAAATTAAAAAAAAATATCGAAAGTATGTGAAACCCATCTACCTACAGGTATTAAGGCAGCGCGAACATTTCCTTGCCCTGAAACCGAAAATAAGAGTAGGCCTCTGCCCAGGAATAAGATGAATAAAAGCCGTAACTTTGTGTATAAATTGCACTGTCTCATAGTTCTAGAGATTGTGAATGCGATTGCTGGTATCATGAAGTCTCAGTTTCAAATCCCGGTCGATCGAAAAATCAATGGTAGAAAGGAAATGGGGAGATCTCCCGCGGAGCAAGGTGTTCTGCCCGGAGAGCGGCCAACGCTCCGAGTGGTGGTTTTGGAACTGTTCTATATATACTCTTTTACTTCGGAACTTTGATGGCGCGATTTAGGCTTTGATGTGTTTCGCTTATGGCGTGACGACAGCACCACCACATCACTCACCCTGCTCAGACGGGAGGTCGATAGTGCAGTCCGGTTGCTGGTACGTCCTTAATGCCGGTGGGAAATCCATACTTTGTACGTAAGGGAAAGTGACGTCGGTGCGAACGATATGTCGGTGTGTAATGCATGCCGTACTACGCGCTTGCAAGTGATGCCGGTGAGAACTATGTGACGGAATAAGTGTCAGAAGTCTGCCTTATAAATCTGCAGTGAGTCGAGATGAAGACAAGTTTGACTGGCTTGCAGGAGCTGAAGACTACAGAAGGCGATTTTCGGGAGCTAATGGTAGGGGTTCTTGAGGATAATGACGAAGGTTTGAAGTTGTAGTATCTGAAGGTTGTTGGTTGCGTGCTCAGATCACGTCAGGGTCACTACTTTGACCGTAATAGGAAAAATTTGGGATCTCCCGCCGGGCAAGGTGTTTCGCCCGGGGAGCAGCCAGGCAACGCTCCGAGTAGTGGCTTTGGAGCTGTTTTATATATACTGTTTTACTTCGGAACTTTGATAGCGCGATTTGGGCTTCGATTTGTTTTGCTTGCGGCGCGATGTCAGAGCCGCCACAGGTCTTTCTGATAAGAAATTCTCAGCAGCAGCCCGGAGCGAAGAAGTTACTTCACCGACGGTATTTCCCCCCTTGCCTCGGAAAGTACATAAAGCTGTTGGTTTTACGCCCGTTTTCTCTCCGTCTCTTCGGACTATAAGATAAAGGAAATAGAGAGTGCACCTGTGCTTGCACATATACTTTTGGCACTACAATCCTCTCCAGCGCAGATGTCTATCCTCATTTGAGACTGACCACTGTGACCGCAATTCAGTTTCTAACAAGGAAGATAGACGGAACACTTAATACATATAGAGTGACACCGAAATCACAGTTAATATATAGCATATACATAAGAAATGGTCATATAAAATGTATAGCATATATTCACCGTGTTGAGATGATGCTCAAGTTATTGTAAGAGAACACGAACATATATGCACCTAAAACTTGCGAATGATTTTCGTGCATACTATGTGACGTCAATTTAATTGTACTTAGTGTTTTATCTATTTTTCATTATTTATCTGTGATAACAAATTAACTAGTCCATTATATTAATAGTCTAGTATATGTAATTTGGTTATAAATGTTTTTGTCCCTTGAATGTTATTGTAGACCACAAATTACTACCTATATTATTTTTCATTATAATTAACCTAACAGGTTCCCGGTGCATCGCTGCCGCAAAAGAAATAATTGTGGAAACATCGTTTTAAATTTGGAATAGTTATATTGTTAAGAGTTGGGAATGATAATGATATATTATACGCCTCTTATTATACGAGTACACTGGTGAATTCTCAAACATCGACCCCATACGATATTTTATTAGAGATATTTCATTAAATTCATACCACAGACAGACAAACAGATAGACTAACACACACACACATATAGCGGTCAAACTTATAACACCCCTCTTCGTCTGGGTTTAAAAAAATAATGTTCATTAGTATTATATCCTAAATATTTCATTCGTGTTTTAGTACTGACAGTCGGCCGTATACAGGCGGTGTGATAGAATCCACTGCATCATTATCATGCCGTGGGTGTCGTAAGACACGACAGAGCAAAATTGAAACATGGAAAGCTGCATCATCCTGATAACAACACAGTAAAAATAACTTGCAGCACGGAAATTCCGCCTCATAAGATGCACCTTCCGAGGTCGTCGGTAATTAGGCTGTACTTGGCGCGAATGCTTGGTGGGCATGGCTTTCTAAGTACTTTCTCGTGTATCATCGCGAAGTGTGCAGCTCCCGTAATTACTTACTGACGAGACCGGATTACTCATTCTACACGATCGTCGTTTCGTGTGATAAAGGATTTACCCCTCTTTATTTCACCTACGGCGCGGTGATGTAAACATTGTTTGTTTAAACGCTCGTCGATTTTAAAGTTTTAAAAGTGTAATCACGACAAAATTTGATAAACTCATGTTAAAACAGTGCAGAATAGTATAACCTATATAGCATAACCTTGACTGCAAGTGTTATCAAGTGAATAATTCCAAAAATATAGGACAAAATGGCAAAACAAAGTGAGGTGAAGCGATGTGAATGAAAATGACATTTTAAAGAAAAATTAGCCGATGTGCTCTAAAAATCGTGTGAACATTGAAAATTTGAACATTTTTGTGCATTAAAAATAAAGAAATAGTTTTCCGTTTAAAATTACACCGAAAAATTGCAAACCTAACCTACAAAATCAAATTGTCAAAGTCATCCCTAGACCATAGCACGAAAATCGATTAGAAACTCGGCGCACAACGACATCTAACGGATGACCTAAACAACAAGAAGTAGCAAAGAAGAGCGACATCTGTCTCCGCTCAGGGAAACTACTTCCAAAGCGTCCAAAAGTTCACATAGTACAACACTTTACTCACAGAGGGCATCACAGAGCTTAAGTATACAATACGGCCTAAAGTTAACAGAGGGCGCCACTATGTCGGAAATAGAAAAACTTTTAAAAGAACTAAGATTAGATATTAAAAGAGACACTGAAGAATCACTGCTGAATTTAGAGACCAGTATCACGAGCAAAATAAATGATAAAATAGACCAAAATTTTAACTTCTTACAAAGGGAACTTGAACAAATTAAGGAAACTAACTCCAAACATGACAAAAGAATTAGTGCCATAGAAAAACACATTAGGCAAAGGAATGTCATATTCTTTGGGGTACAAGAAGGTGAAAAATCATATCAGGAGTTGGAAGGAACCGTGTTACAAACTATTAAAGATGAATTTAAGCTGGAATGTGACAGAAAAGAATTAGAGACGGTCCGGAGAATGGGAAAATACTTAAAAGACAAAGTGAGACCTATCGTCGTAACATTTACAACGTACGGCAGAAAGATTACAATTTTGAAAAACAAGAAATATATACAAACGAAAACTATTTATATGAAAGAAGATTTCCCACCTCAAATCCTAGAAACGCGTAAAGAGTTACAAGAACAGTTAAAAAAAGAGAAGGAAGCCGGAAAAATAGCCTTCCTGCGATACGACAAACTTATAGTTCGAGAACCATCCATGAAAGACAGAAGCGAAACAGAAGAAGAAAAAACAAACAAAACCGAAACAGAAAAAACTAGGAAAAAGAGAGAGTTAGAAATAACCCCTCCCCACCAGTTAATAGATTCAAACAAGAACACCGCACAACAACAAGCAATAAAAAAGAATAAAACTCAAACATATAAAATGGGAAAAAATCAGAGCTCTATGAAAAATTTCTTCACTAAACAAAATGTTATTTCAACTAAAAAACCCGAAGAAGGGGAAACTCCTTACTCTTCAAATGATTCTGATGAATAGCAATTAAGAAAACTCCAGAAAAATGAAAACACTGCACCCTCTAAAACAAAAAACAAACGTTATATTTCAAAGACAAACACAAAACCTACAAATCCTCCCCCAGAACGGCTCGTCACCGCGGGGGTTGTAGACGACCACCCTCCAAACCTAAAAAAATATTATATATCTACATTCAATCTCAGATCATTAGCAAATGAAGCAAGAATAGCTGAATTGGAATACGCGATATCGCAAATTAATTGGGACATTATCGGTATAGCTGAAGCGAGAAGACTGGGTTATAAAATAGAAGACAGGGGAAGATATCTTCTTTATTACTATGGGGAAACAAAGGGAGAGAAAGGTGTTGGATTCCTGGTAAAGAAACAAAACAATACAGAAGTACATGATTTTATAGCGATATCCGAGAGGGCTGCTGTATTACAAGTAGGTATATACGGAAAGAAATTCTCTATAATCCAAGCATATGCACCTACGAAAAGAGCCACTACAGCTGAAATAGAAAACTTTTACGCCGATCTTGACAAAGCTATGAATAAATGCACAAAAAATATAATATTTCTGGGAGACATGAACGCAAAAATAGGATACCCCAAAGAAAATGAAGAATTAGTAATGGGAAGGTATGGCTACGGAAAAAGGAACGATAGAGGAGAAACGTTCATACAATTCTGTCTTCAACACAACTTAAAAATCTCTAACACAACTTTCAAAAAATCTAATAAGCTTCGGTGGACCTGGAAAACACCTGATGGAAAATCGAAAAACGAAATTGACTTCATAGCTACAAATGTCACAAAAAGTATACAAAACGTAAATGTAATGAGCAAATTGCACCACCCTAGTGACCACAGAATGATTAGAATTACTTTAAATATAGTGGAAAATAAAAAATCCCGAGCTCACTACCGAGGCAAAGCATATACAGACAATGAAACTACAAATGAAGACCTGCCATCCTTGTCCGACTGCGAAAACGATAGCGTGCACCAATTTAATAAGAAAATTGAGACATTTTTACTAAAAGGCTACAAAAAACGAACTGAAGATACAACTGAGAAAAGAAATAAAGAAATTATAACAGAAGAAATAGAAACTTTGAAAAACAAAAAACACATGTTAAAAAACAAGAAAAACAAAACTAGGCAAGAAAAGAAAAGTCTGAGTAAACTATATAGAACAATACATAAAAAAATAAAACAAAACATTAAAAAGAGGAGAATCGATACAATCAGCAAGTTCATAGAAGAGACAGGTGGAATAAAAAAGGCTTATAAAAAGTTAGAAAGTACTAAGCATCTCATGACACAACTCCAGAATGCCTCGGGAATCATCGTCACTCATAGGAAAGACCTAATGACGATAGCTACACAGTTTTATAAGAACCTCTACACGTGTGTAAATAAAAATCATGAGACACCAATGCCTAAAAACTATAAACCAGTTCAAGAAACAGTACCACCTTTTTTAGAAAGAGAGATAGAGCTATCTATAATAAAACTAAAAGCAGGAAAGAGCCCAGGACCTGACGGAGTGACAAACGAGATGATAAAAGCCGCGAAAAAGAAACTAATAAAACCACTCACTAAGCTTTTCAACTGTATTTTAA
>DWHP01008361.1:0-10579 GCA_018247895.1 Parnassius honrathi | reverse complement strand
AAATCACTTGTGACGTGTAAGCAGTACGACGCGTAGTTTAGTACTGACGCGAGATTGTATTCGCTTCTGAATTTGTACTTGCTTTCGTGGCTTCACTCTCGTGTTCTACGCGCTCCATCTGTCTATTCTTTAATCTGAGGTTGTGACGAAAATTTTATTTCACCAAGAGCATTTTTTAAGTTGGTGGACTACAACTCGTTACCTTGTTAATTATACTTAGCTGTGATAGTTTTCCTTGTAACTTAATGATAATACATACCTATGGCAGTTCCAAAGTCGTGGCAGATGGTTTGACAAGTTCAATATTTTTAATAATTTATATTATTTCAATAAACATGCAATTTATATTTTTTTATAATATTGTTTGGCATTTATATTTTGCGTGGCAGATATACAACATGTAACATAATTAACGCACATCCTGATAGAAGTTTGTTCAGAATCGTTTACTGAATCGATTTCTATCATTTTTAATGTAAGTAATTTTTTATCCCAAATATTATTAAAACTACGTAAATTACAGTCAAATTAAACCTGTACAGTCAGAACAAACTGAAATAGACCGTAACTCAAGGCAATAAGACTTTTAAAAGAGCAGTTTTATTCGTATTAATACAAATTCCGTCATTCAATAGAAAATAAAGAAAAATTAACCAAAAAAAAAATATTTCAAGCACGTTAAAACCTTTGTGTTCGTGGACATGTATTGCGACCATTACGTTCTTCCGGAATTAGTACAACTAATTAAATAAATAATCAATGCATAAATATGTTTAGCTAAAAAGTCAGTGTGTGAAATCGATTCAGTAAACGATTCTGAGCAAACTACTTTCAGGATGTGCGTTAATTATGTTACATGTTGTATATTGAGGTTCCGTCACCCAGGCAGACAACGAAGTCCAGTGCCGGCCATAAGCGTCAAGGTAAGGTAAAGGAATATTTCAAGATGTCAAAGCGGCAGACTTATTACTTTCACGATTTATTCGATAATTTTTTTACACCTTTCACAACTGAGCGTCTCTGTATCAACCGCCGATCATATAGGGGATAGGGGATTAACTGAAAATAACGTGCAACTTATTAAAATAGGTACCGCAAGTCTGTCGCTCACTGGCTCTTAAACTATTAGGTATGGACGTTTAAATAAAAATATTTTATTCCATTTTAATATCCTTTAACCAGCCGTAGTCGCTCGGTAGATGAGCACTCGGTGTAAATTTCAAAATACGCGGGTAGCTTGGATTCGATCCCTGCTGCCATCAATACAATTGTTAATTGGAATTTTAAGTGCTGATTTACCATATGCTCAGCGGTGAAGAAAAACATCGTGTTAGAACCCGCACGCCTGATAAATTATTAAAACCTTCTTATTTGACAAAATTGACCAAAACAAACTAGACGGATTTCTATTGTTCAAAAATTGAACTTACTGTCCACCTGCTAGTAAACGGCTACGA
Source organism: Parnassius honrathi (assembly GCA_018247895.1). Classification (NCBI taxonomy): domain Eukaryota; kingdom Metazoa; phylum Arthropoda; class Insecta; order Lepidoptera; family Papilionidae; genus Parnassius; species Parnassius honrathi. Next base: position 9,122 of record DWHP01008361.1, on the reverse strand, counting down.
CACCTGCTATTAACTTCAAACAAAGAAGGCTGCTGGGAGCCGTGGTAGCTTAGGTGGTTAACGCTCGCTGTAAATATAATAGAACGCGTGTAACCCGGGTTCGATCCCCGCCGGCGCCAATGAAATTGTTAATTGTAATTTTTAGTGCTGATTTACCACGTGCTCGGCGGTGAAGGAATACATCGTGAGGAAACCTGCATGTCTGAGGAATAAGAAAAAAAATATTTCGAAGACGTGTGAAGTTCGCCAACACGCATTAGGGCAGCGTGGCGGACACTTCTTTGTCCTAAAACCAAGGAGGCCTGTGCCCAGCAGTGGGACGTATATAGGCGTTGTCACCTCTGAGGACTAAGATGTAATGCCTCACAGCCCCCATTCGTACTGGCTCTGTTTACCCTTCCCGCAGTACAGCAGTGTACTTTATTAAAGTTTTTTGTCTGGATAGAAGAGGCCATAAGTATTCACAGTTTTTCTAAAAATCTGATGATGGATTCTCATACGCCATCACAGTACCACCACACGGTACTACCATTATAGACTGTGGTACTACCACGGGGCACTATCTATTTAACCTAAATCCCCACTGTAAGCGACAATTACAGAAAGTTTTTTTTTGCAAGGACGCTTATAAGATCTTGAACACCGACGGAAACTCCACTGAATACAAAAAATAGTTATACTAGTGCTACGCCACTAGAGAGGAAAGTATGACGTTACAATCCGCGTGGTATTATATATTAGGTATTATATATTACAACGCGGTTTGCGATGTCATACTTTCCTCCCGTTGTGCCGGTACTATTTTTATCATACCTTCATCGAAATGAATGTACCTTAAAATGTATCATGACATATACTTTTGACGTTTAGAAACAATAGAGCTACAAATTTGACGCATGCGTACTAAATTAATAATCCGGAGGCAATGTGACACTTTCGTCTCTGGAAGTTGGGTCAAAATACGAATTTTTTAATGAAGTTGTGGTAAAAAATACAACCGAATGTACTTAAAGACACTCCCTATCTTCGTTTTACCAACACTCGTCTACACTTTTTACACAGCATGCTCTGTCAACGGATATAGGCACAGATATAAGTACTGTAAACCGGAATCGGTCGGCGATAGCCGTGGGAACATCCTCGAGCATCGTACCACTCGACCGATAAGAACATTAAGCCAGAATTTTAATTAACGAAAAAGATTTTGGATCGTTTCTTTTACATTTGAGCGCAGTGGCTGAGCACGCGGCTCTTCAGGGTTGCGCTTTGAATCCTGTGCGTTATGCCTACAAATAACTTTTCCAATTTTTCGTAAACTTTGTTTAATATATGTATTTAAAATGCCTCCATTGCACCGTAGAAAAATTTGAGTGTTTTTTAAAATAGACAAGTAAATAAACTAAATGATTGAAACCAAAAAACCTTAATGCGTAAAAATAATTAACTAAAAAGAGAAAAAGAAGTTCTATTATCTATAGGAATTTATTCGAACAGCAAATAGTTTGCAACATTAAATTAATGTATTTGTCTTGCAGACAGGGACAAGCCAATACACAAAATATGTATCGTTTTTTTTTAGAATAAGGATGACAAAGGAATACTTAGTCCACCTGAGGATAAACGGATGCTGTGGTCTATAGGAATCGTTTTTTAAAATAGACAAATAAATAAACTAAATGATTAAAACCAAAAAACCTTAATGCGTAAAAATAATTAACTAAAAAGAGAAAAACAAGTTCCATTATCTATAGGAATTTATTCGAACAGCAAATAGTTTGCAACATTAAATTAATGTATTTTTCTTGCAGATAGGGACAAGCCAATACACAAAATATATATAGTTTTTTTTTTAGAATAAGGATGGTAAAGGAATACTTAGTCCACCTGTGGATAAGCGGATGCTGTGGTCTATAGGAATCGACATCTATCTTTCGATTAAGAATCAAAAAAGCATATGCGCTGTCACTAGGTAGGTCTTACATGAAATGCCTCGTTTTCATGAGAATAGGTCTCCGGTTCTTTACACTAACACAGCAGCATAACGCCGCTATTTTACGCTGGTATTCTATAATAGCTGACCCTTCCCAGCTTGAGCTGACGTATTTGTGCTATGACTATAATATAGCTGTAGCGTGGCTCTACCTAGTATGTTCTAAGTTTAGTCTTCATTATTACACAATTTAACTTGTTGGTTAAAACTACTTTTACTTATTATATCGCGTTTAATTTTAATGATTTTTTTAATAATTAAATGCGATAAAATCCTTAAAATAAATTTTAATCAATGTGTAATGTTCGCGTAAATATAATAAATTATAAATCATAATTAAATTTGTTACGACAAAATAATGTTTTTATATTTTTATTTGTTCCTGCCTGATGAAATAAGGTCTTCTCGGATATTACATTTGCCATAATCGCCATGTTTGGCCAAAACCACCAAAACTCTCGCGTCTTGGACACTGCTACCGTCGGTTATCTGGGTATTTAAAAGGTATATACGGGCTTCAACATCTAAGGAATGTGCGTGGTTAGCACCTTTACTTTTGATGACATAAAAATAGAGAATATATAACATAAATCGACTCTAAATGATATGATGAGAAATTGTGTGGCAATGTGCAAATTGTAGTTCGCAAGGTACTATTGTAACCGGGATTAAGAAGCGAATGTTTCGGTGGTTTTGATACATAGAAAGGATGAATGGTTGGAGTACTCGTAACAAAGTGTAGTATGTAGCAGAGCCCGCAAGGAGAGTTTCTTGGTGACTCAGCCACTGATAGTAGACAGAAGTGTATTGACCAAATTGGTGATATATTGAAAATAGGCTAAATATTGATGAGAATTTATTCGCAGATAAATGAATGTAAAAGAAGCGAGAGACGTATAACGTACGTATTGTATGTCAGGATCGTGCTAAAAGGAATTTTCAATCTTTGCCTATCCCTTTGGATGACAGACGATTGCACGGATTAGGATAAGTTTTTTGCGCGTTTGAGGTGGTGAGGTTGGTCCTTGAATGGTTTTGATTTATAATTAGAACCTGTTATCGAGATCCAGTACGTGACAATAATATGGTCATCCGGTTAATATGGTCACTTTCTTATAACTCAGAAACTACAGCCTATTTTGCATAGATGGTTCTGTGATGCAATAGCTTTTCATCAGTTAATCAAATAATTAAGGGTCAAAAGGGCTCAGCTTTATCGACGCCATTTGGACGCTTGACATTATAGTAAATATTTTAGTCGATATTAGTATCGTGTAGTGTAGTTAGCATTTTTTTAAATTGGTTTTTCAAAGTGTTCCTAATTATTGCCAAAGCTTGTTTGCAATTCTTTTTCTTAATATATAAGTAATAGATACGATTTTGTGTTTTCGTCTCTGTCCTTCTCCTAGTTTTGCTGTAAAGCTTAAGGTATACCATATTACCCACACGTACCTTACAAATGAATAAAATTGAAGTGTCTGTTTGTAATGTCAAAATGAAATCACATATGGTACTTATAACAAAAATCCATTTTTAAACTTTTAGTCTGTCTGTTTATTCCGGCTAATCCCCCAAAAACCTGGGCCGATTTTGATGGGACCTTCGCTGGCAGATAGCTGATGTTATAAGAAGTATCTTAGGCTACTTTTATTTTGGAAAAATAATTAGAGTTCCGTGAAAAATTAAAAACCATGAAATCCATCGTAATAAAATCTACGCGGGTGAAGTCGTAAGGAACAGCTAGTATATATTAGATTAGATATTTATTACAACAAACAACATGTGGTACATATTGCGATTATGATTAATTCAGCATCAGTCATCGTTTAATCTTTTCGTCAGGAGGAAAAATATATACCTAACCAGAGATGATAAAGCGTTGGTTAGCGCCAACTGTGGCTTATCAGTGCGGTAACCGGAAGTTTACGGCGCCGTTATAAAATGTATCAGGCATTCACTGCTGGAAACGGCCCTTTTTTGCTGTAGAAAGGATTTGCCTCTCCATCCCTCCCATCTATAATGAAATTCCCCAATCTCCACAATGCGTCATATTTACAACAAATGGTGCATTCATCACACAATCTGACATACATTCTATGCAACTAAATTAAAAAAAAAAACAAGTTTAGAGATAATGATTTCTCATACTTACGCGAACACTACACATTAAATAAAATTACTTTTACGGATTTTATTGCGCTTAATTTACTTGATTTTAATTCCTGAGGTTTCGGGTGCTTTTCAGCACCCATGGTCACTGGGGGACAGGAATTGATGTTCTTTCGTGAAGATTTGTGGTCAATAAAACCTGGTGTAATGGTGGGGGCCGTCTAGGATATGATCACAAACTGCTGACTTCCCGTAACGTTGGTGTTTCACGTCAGCTATATGTTCTTTTTCGCGGGTTAAAAAAAGTATTTTTTAACTTTTTCACTTTCTGCTATTGTCTTTGTAATATTGTATACGCGGGTGTTTGTCTTGTCGTAGACGCTATCCCTATTAGTTTTTACGTAATATTTAATCCTCGTGGAAGCATGTTTCCAATGATCAGTAGTTGGAATCTTGGATAGCTTCTTCATATCGTACATTTCAATTTTGATGAGATGCGTCGCTTGGTCTCCGTCGTCAGAATTAGTAGAAATGTATGATACACCATCTCTAGCGGCTCGTGCTCGGTTGATGATAACAGCTTCCTCTTTTTTATTTTTGATTCAGCTTCAAAAAAAATATCAATTGATTGCGAATTTTCTTTTCCCACCATCGCATGTGTTATTATTAATGACGATGTCATCACTATCTTCTTGAGGGAGAGTAGCGATAGTAGTACTGTTTATAGGTATTTTCATCTATGCTGAATGATTTCTGCAACAACGCAGTTAACATGTTAATATCAATTTGTTTACACTTAATCACACACACACACACACACACACACACACACACACACACACACACGCACACACATGTGCGCGCGCGCGCGTAAGTAAACAACAGACAGAGGAGTAAGTTTGTCAATAGAATAAACACTTACGTCCATGACAATTGATGCGTTGAAGTAACACTAACGTAATATTGATATATCCACTGCGGTCATACAACTATACACTGACTCCACGACTGCAGCTACTTGGTCTTATATAGTACCAGTAAGTTATATCTAATTTAAAACGTTTCCGCACAGAAACTGATAGTAACTTTATGAGTCAACAAGCTTATCTCACATTCTTTCGTGTTGCGATTTACGCTACACCGATGACTCCTACAAATCATCACAAAAGAATGTGATTTAATATTTTAACAAATCACTATAATTTACCATTCCTATGTTAACCATTGAATAAATTGGTAATGTAAAAAAACTAATAGCAGTAATATCATGGATACACTAGATGTACAACAAAATCTGAAAAAGATTCATCGCAGACGTACCACCGTATATAATATGCAATTTGGATACAGATGATAAACCAGGCTCACATTGGATAGCTTTATATATCGATACGAATAGCATCGGTTAATATTTTGATTCATATGGACGATCACCTGCACGATATCATCTAGTTTTTAAAAAGGAATTGTAAAATATGGGACTGATAAGTTGTTACAATTCAGAATGAGCGGACTACAGTTTGTGGTGAATATAGCTTAATGTATTTACTATATAAGTTTCAGGGATATTCAACGCATAGTTTTACGAGAATATTTACAGGGAACACACTGCACAACGGTATTTTAGTGGATGAGATGTTTCGCTCTTATTTTATAAATAATAAGTAATAAAATTTTGGAAATAAAAATTGTAACAAAATTAAGGAATGTGTTTTATTGGTGATTCAGAGTAACCTGGTAGGTACGAACAAAGAAGTATAATACAATAATGAGTAACAGATAAGATCGCAATGACGGTGTTCAAGGAACAATAGATAAGAGAAAAGGTTGAACACAATGGAAACGCTATCAATAGAACACTAATGAGGATGCAGGCCCACCGTATATCAATTATATATTATTATAATATTTGATATTAGATATTAGTTAATTAATCTGCTCATCTCCGGAAACGTGCATCCTATGCAAGAAAGAACCGCAGATTCGTGATCAGAGCATGCCGAAACCGTTTTTTTAACCGTCAGTCGACGAGGGCCGGTTTGTACCAGTTCTGGCTCACGAACCAGGTCTGGTATAAACTAATTACTTTTTTAGATGGTGAAGTCAGCCTTGCTCTTTTTAACCGAGACTCAGGTGTCCTCTTCAGCAGATACTTCATATCTCTCTTACCCGGGGTACAAATTAAAACACTACTTGGTGCCTGGACTGGAGTTTGCGTATACGTCAGAGAGGACTTCTGTTTTCAATGCCTCGGCAGTCTTGAAGGTAAGGACCTGTCCATCCTATGGCTGCACGCAGACAGCGACGACAATCGCCGCATCTACGGGTACCTCTATAGATCCCATAGTGGTAATTCTAAAACAGACCGACTCATCGACCATGTCCAAATGGCTACAGATTCTGTGCTACGGCAGATCCCATCCGCAGAGATCGCGATCCTTGGCGATTTTAACGCCTATCACGCCGAATGGTTCGGTTCACGTTTAACCGATCATGGGGGAGATCTGTTTATGACTTTGTTTTGGCATATGGTCTGACACAACTGGTTACTTCGCCTACGCAAATTCCAGATGTGAAAGATTATACACTTTCCCTGTTGGATCCTGCTGACCTCTCATTCGGACGGATATCAGGTTTCCGTCAACGCCCATCTAGGCTTGTCAATCCATTGTATTGTATGTCTTGTATGGAGTGTGGTTCTTGTTACATCAACGTCGCGGTTGCATTCTGTAGGCTGCCGTCGCGTTTGGCATTATAGGTCGGCCGATAGGGTTAGGATGCGGTCATTTTTTGCATCCTACCCTTGGGGGCGGGTTTTTTTTCTCGCTGGACGATCCCAGCGTTGTTGCTGATTATGTCGCTGTTGTGGTACTTTAGGGTTTAGAACTTTTTGTTCCGTTCTCTGTGGTGACTATCGGAGGCAGACCCCAGCCATGGGATGGTCGCTCACGCCATAAGCAGGAGTGCTACCGGGCCTGGGCTGACGCACCAACGTTTCGAGATGTAAACACCAGCGCTCTTAAAAATAAGTATAATTTCGCCTTCAGGTCCTTTAAAAGAGTCATTGCCAAGGCAAGGTCTGAGCACATCGGCAGAATTAGCAAGAAGCTAGTTCGCCTCCCTTCGGAAACCCGTGCATTCTGATCTCTCACCAAGGCTGTCCAAGGGAACTATTGTCAGTCATCTCTTCTATCTCTGCACGGAGAGGACGACACACAGGCCCACGCCGCAAAGGAGAAAGCCAAACTTTTGGGCTCTTTTTTTGCATCCAACTTGATTCTCGATGACGGTGGGAATACACCGCTGACCAATCTCTGGTGTGAGTGCTCAATGCCGGAGGTGCGGTTTCACAGCGCTCGGTTCGTAAAGCACTCTTCTCCCTGGACGTCAGCAAGTCGAGTGGACCTGATGGAATCTCTCCCATTGTGCTGAATAGTTGGCACCGCTTTTAACGCATCTTTTCCGGTACTCCTACTCCCAAGGCATAGTCGCGAATTCGTGGAATCGTGGAAGACAGCTTCGGTCCATCCGATCCCTAAAAAGGCAACCGCTCGGACCCATCCAACTACAGGCCTATCGTCATCACCTCCTTGTTCTCTAAATAATGGAGTATATTTGGTGACGCTAATAGTTCCTAGGTTCGAATCCGGAAACGGATGGTCACTGTATGGTTAGGGTGACTATGTTGCCCTTCGTATCCGGAGAGAAGGAACCGGAATATAGTGGAGCGGTAGGGTGTCTAATTTTAAATCCGGGACGAATTGTGCGACCACTGGCTGCCTCTTCGAATCCGGCTCCAAGGAACCAGAAAATGTTGCGGTCACTGGCTGCCTTTTCGAATCCGGCTCAGAGGAGCCAGAAAATGGTGGAATTATAAGGTTTCGGGTTCGATTCCGGGAACATTGACCCCAAAATTTTGTATGCGAGTTTAAAACAAGATGGCAGAAGTGGGACGTGGTCGGTTTTGGGCAATGCACTTGCTAAGACCTAATTTACGGTATCAGCCGGCAGGGGCAGGAGCATCAGCTGCTGTGAGGAAAGAGCAACAAATGAGAACAGCTTATGCTAGGAAAGAAGGAAAAATAAACTTACTTGGGCGTTGATCTTCTGGCAGCTTTTTATGCGCAAAGATTACTGCATTTGCAAAGCGGCCACTACTAGGTTGTTCTGTGGCGTGACTGCCACAGAGGTGCAATCACATCTAATGTCTAGCTCCAACTGCTCGGCGTGGCGGCACGTCGGCAACTCTGGTCGGCCGGTGGCGTGTTTTCGACCTTTCACTTATCGGCCAACGCGTCTCATTGGTCGCACAAAATGACGACACCATATTTAGCCTTTTGTGATATGCCCGTGCAGGAAGGAAGTGGAAATGAAGAGGAAGGGAATACTACCAGCTAATATAGTCAACTAAATGTGAGTTTTGGCGCAACCACCATTGTAAACTGCCAGCTCATGAGGTACCTTGTGGATCACCAGCTTATTAGTGACTGCCAATACGGTTTTCGTCGTGATCGATTAGCTGGTGATCTTGTGGTCCTTGGCCGTTAGTTTGGACATAGCGAAGGCCTTTAATCAGGTCTGACACAAAGCGTTTCTATCGAAGCTCCATTCTTATGGGCTTCCCGAGAAATTGTGCAATTGGATCACTATTTTTCTTGCTAATCCGAGCATCAAGGTCGTAGTCGACGGTGCATGTTCCAATTACAAGCCTAATAACGCTGGTGTTCCACAAGCCTGTATGCTATCACCAATGCTGTTTCTTCTACATATCAATGATATGTTGCAAACTGGTAACATACATTGCTATGCAGAGGACAGCACTGGTGATAGCTACAGCACCAGCGGTGCCAATATTTCTCGGGAAAACGTCGCCGAGTACCGAGACAAACCTGTGTCTGAAGTCGAGTCTTTGCTGAACTAAGTCTCGGATTGGGGGCGACTAAATTTCGTTCAATTCAATCCCCAGAAGACACAAGTTTGCGCTTTTACCGCGTATTTCCTAAGTTTGAAGGCACTTCCCTTC
>DWHP01008360.1:0-10580 GCA_018247895.1 Parnassius honrathi | reverse complement strand
CTGTTATATATATATATATATATTTATATACAAGAATTGCTCGTTTAAAGGTATAGGATTAAGTTAAAACTGCTAATGTTTCAATTGTTATTTTACAGGAAGATGGGCCAACAATACATGAATTAGCGCATGATGACATATTGCATAATGAAGCTTCGCAAGACTCCTTAGACCCCGCTTCATTTGTGACCGTTGATATGACATCTAATCCTGCAATATTTGCCGGTCAAAACAACACTGATCCTTCAGCATCCATACAGTACCATGTCACAATGGAAGATGGGGATGAAGTGGACACTGGTAATTTTTTTTCATACCTACAAATCATGGTTAAAGATTATTTTATTATAGTTTGCACAAATGATTATCATTTATCACAATTAATCTTTAGTACAAATAACAACAACAACACAACACCCCTTTGCGGGACCTAGGTCTGGCTCACAATTTAAGTGTGATATAAAGCATCTTTTCCTGTTTAACGTGTAGCTTATATGAACCAAATCCAAAACCAAATCTTTTTCAACCGACTTAAAAAGAAAGAGGTATTCAGTTCCACTGTATGTTTTTTTTGTGTGTTACCCCAGATTTTTTTCAGGGTGAACCGATTTTGATGATTCTTTTTTTATTTGAAAGCTGGTGCTTTTCGTGTGGTCCCATATGAACTTGATCAAGATCTGACCGGTATTTTTGAACAATCCTTAATAATATGTATTTAATTGATTCCGAATACAATGATGATGTTCTCATTTTATTTGTATTGAGGGTCGGTTATACAACATTTTTAATTTTACCACTTGTATATCCCTAATTTATTATTATTCTTAACTAGTAAATACCCACAGTCACATATTATGAGACTTTTATATTTTAATAGTGTTGTGGTCTAGACCTAGTTTAAAAAATTATGAAACAGTATGTTTATTTTCTATATATTTATTATTAAAGCTCTTACAAATATTGTATTTAAAACCTTTAGTAATAAAAAAGTAAAGAGCCGTGGCAACTCAAGGGCAAAGTAGAACCAATGGAATTGAAAATAGCAAGTTTAAGTGCTAAATTACGTTGTAATTTGCAGTTATAAGGAAAATATTGTGAGGAAACTTGAAGAAAAAAAATCCTAATAATGAATATCATATCCTTGCTCTAAGGCCCTTTAAAAAAATTGGAGAAGCCTGTGTCCAGATATCGGATGTATATGGCCTTTAATTTTACTTTATTACTAATCAAAAATACAATCATTTATTTTTGCATGTTTATGTAAGTTTTTCTATCTATACGCGAGCAACTCGGGTTCGATCCCTGGCGGCACCAATGAAATTGTTAATTGCAATTTTGAGTACTGATTTACCATGTGCTGGGCTGTGAAGGTAAACATCGTGAGGAAACCTGCATGTCAGAGAAATAAGGAAATGAAATTTCGAAGTCATGTGAAGTTCGCCAACACGCATTGGGGTAGTGCGGCGGACATTTCCGTTCCCTAGAACCCACTCAGAAATTTAAAAAAAACTAGGTTTATGTGAATTATTAAAATGCCTATAGTATTGACATAAAATGAGCGTTATTTTGTATAGTTACTCTGATTGTGAGACTCATATTACTTTATTGTAGTTTATATACATGCATTATTTAATTTATACCTTGCAGTCTACTTTGAATTAATCAATACTATAAAATTTGTAAGACAAACTACAAAATCAATCATTCTCTTATAAAATTTTCTATTAAACATTTTCTTATAAAATATACTAAAACACAAATAATTCTTAGAAAATATTATTTCACTTTAATACCTTTATTAATTGATCCAATTTTATTTTAATATACCATTGTGGTTAACATTTCAGATGGTAAAATGTTATATCCAGCCAGTCGCACAAAAAGTATCAAAACAACAACCACAGCCACTAATTCTCTACCAGTTGTTACTTCACCCTCTCCAAACCTGCTATCACCTACGTCGCCAAAAATATTCTTGATACCTCAAAGTATTCATGAGCAACCAGCTAATAACATTACCATGGCTACACCTAGCACACCTAAACCCAAAGATAAGAGCACTGGAAACAAAAATATTATGTCTAGTGGAAAACACTTTCTCTCTCCTAGTAGCTTTAATACAATGAATACAACCGCCGATCTTAAGTTGCCTGCTGAAATTTTTGCTAGTGACGATTCAATTAGTGATGCTGGAGTAACATCTGCTGATGATCTGACCGAAAATAACATTATGCAAGAATCCATTCTTACTGATCCAGTGATTTCAATCTCAAAAGATGAAATGCTTGGTGGAATAAACATTAAGATTGAAAAACCAACACAGAAAACTAAGGGGTCAAAAAAGACAAAGAAATCCAAGGACAGCAATGCATGTAACTTGAGTTTAGCCGACATAAAGACTGAATTAAATGAGGATTTAGACTGGAGTATTATGAGCCTTGCCACAGTAAATAATAACACAAATGTGAATAGGCTACCGACGGTGTAAGTATTCTGGAATATGTTGTCTATGTACTCGAAATTCTTGCTGTTTTTTTTTAAATTACAATTTATATAGATTTATAACATTTATTTATGAAAAAGTAATAATGAATAGAATATCTTATTTACCAATGTTGAACTATAATTCAGGTTCGGAAGAGATAACATTGTGAAACTTCCAGATGAAATTTTTTCCTACTTTGGATCTAATTTCAACTAGTATATGTTATAAATATCAAATCGTTGCTAAAAAAAACACGCATTGATCATAAACTGTGATGATTCTGAGAGAATTATCCTGGTGATCCTGATTAGGATTACAAATTTTCAAGTCAATCGACCGTTTATAAGTTGATAAATATTACATTAATAGATTCTGTTACATGGATAGAGAGATAGACACGCCAAGCGAATAAAATCGTGTTAAAAACTAGCCAAGCTATTGCTAAGCTTGTGCCGGTATTGCTACCTATTGTATAGAGATAAAGAGAATGTTAGTGTTACAATTACGCACATACACATTTTTCTTTAAGTTGTGGTCGTTTTATTAAAGGTGTTCAAGTAAATTTAAGAAATTATAATTGTTATGTAATAAAAAAATTAATGTTACCATAGAGAACATATATGTTAATATTGTATTAATGTAATGTCTACTACTGACATTCATCATTACAATAAACTAAAAATAATAAAAATCTGCAGTTGATACCACGTCTGCCCAGCACGACATATTTGCCAAATATGAGGCAGTTTATGGGCAAGGCCGTTCAGCAGTACATTTCGATAGACTAATGATTGAATCAATATACTGACTGTTGTATATCTGCAAATTAGTTTTTGATATGAAGTAATGATATGATGCAGTAAATAACAGTTGATATGGTTGTACCTAATGGTTGATATCTTTAAGTATTTCATATTGTATACTTAAATCTAATAAAACGATTTTTGCATCACTGCTACATACTATTAATAATTTTTATGTTACAGAAATAACATTGATGATCATTTAGATACTATGCAAACTGATTTGGATTCATTACGAGAATTATTAAGAAGTGATGCCTATTCTCTGGATACAAATACTTTATTGGGGGTATGTATATGAAATTGTAAATATTATTGACCTTAAAGATATTTCTGTAGATTTCAAGGATAGAGAAATGTATGCATAATAAACAAATTTCATCTATTGAAATCAGTATCTATTATTTTATAGTTTATTACAGAGTCATTAATTACTAATAGGGAACAATTATACCTGTTTTGATTGTGATCCAAAAGCATCAAAAGAATTTCGCGCACTTAATCAAATTAAATCAACAAATTAGTTCATTGACGGATCACGCACACTAGCGCGCGCTAAACGTAAACATAGCCGCACAGCTGTCTAAATCCATAAGGTTGGCAGCAATGAACGAAGTCACGTTGCATCCAACGTGTTGGGACCGCGTGTGAGGCCTTGTGCGGCTTTTACTCTCACATTTGTAGTTTGTACCTACGGTGCGCCGGCTACGTAATAGCAGGGCGTTTGTGTTGTAATAGTTGTTGATAATGATTTCGTATCGAATTAGCTGAGTCATTTCTTTTTAGATTATGTTTTGTTTATTCTAAGCATTCTTAAATTTAATATTGTTTTTTTATTTTATAATTTATACTTGCGATTGTTGTCCTTGGTTTAACTTCATTTTCATTTTTGTGATTTGGATCGATAGAAGTACGTGTTTCACTAATATTAATTATTTTTATAGGATAGGGGGACAAACGAGTACACAGTCCCTGATGGTAAGTGGTTGCTGTGATCCATAGACATCTACGTCTATCCTCGATTACGAATCAAAATGCAGATGCGTTATCTCCCATGAGGACTAAGATGGAATGCCTCGTTTCCAGTAAAAAGGGTCTCCGGTTCTCTACACTCACCATACGGAACACAGCAGCCTTAAGCTTCGGATAAGAAATGTAACCTTAAAACTAAAATTATGAAGTCCTATAGGCAAAAGGACACCCAACGACCTTAAAGAAATCCATAGTGTCTTATTTTAAGTTTACGCATAAAGATGTTTAAAACTTTTTTGATCAGTTTAAATAATATCAGTTTTCACGGATTTATCGCGTATATTTAACTTTTTAAATACCCGACGTTCAGAGCATTTTACATCACTATTTTTTTGATTAACTTTTTGATCAACTTTTTTTGTTCAGATTATTCATGGTATTCACACCCAAAGAAGACGACGGCGCGTAGAAGGAGCTGCGGGGAGCATGTGCGGCACAGGTCGTGCGCCCGCGGCTGTCTCTACTTAAATTTTAAGCATTATCGCAAAAGCTCACTTAAAATAATTAATTATCAAATCGTAACTACTCAGCGTATTAACATATTTGATTATTATACAGGTTTTAGTTCTAGGATCTAACAGGAACATAGGTTTAGCCTCTTTTCATATTTTCGATTTTTTACAGCTTTGTGAAACTTTTAAGATTTTGGCAAGAGAAGCGACACAATGATTTGTGTCTCTTAGGACCAAGTAGCTTTAATGTAAAATGTTAAATGCGTAGACAAATTGGCAAACTCCCAGCGTTGTGTCGAGTCAGGTTTAAAATTTCATTTTAATAGTTTAAAAAGTTTGTAAGACGTAATACATGATGACCCGAAAAAATTTACTTTCTCCCGTGTGGAGATTTGAACCCTGCGCCACAAAGCCGCATCATTACTGTGTTAATACTAGTATAGAAAAACGTAATTTTTTTTAGTATTTTATTCTAAAAGAAAATGCATGAAATATTATTCCAAAGGTAGTTTTATATGTGGTATAGCCACGCTGTCGCTATACTCGTATAGGTATATACTCGCTGTAGCGCGAATGAATCGGCTCAACCGGGGTGGGACCACGCTCTCACAGAAGCAGCGCTCAGCGGAAAATATATACTCTATGCTGTTTATCGCATGGGAAATGTTGAGAACTGAATATCCTTTTTACTGGAAACGAGGCATTTCATCTAAGTTCTCAGGGGTGAGAACGTATTTGCAGTTTGATAAGAATCAAACTGCAAGTACGTTAAGAAATCGAGGTTAACTGTAGATGTCTGTGGGCTACAGCATCCACTTAACATCAAGTCGACTCTGTGCTCATTTGTCACTGATATATATATAAGTTGTACCATAGATATGAAAAACGCCATGTCTGTATGTTCCCGTTAAATTATATGATTTTTCCATACAAAATTCTTACACCACTTTCTTACTTATGAATAATTATTATTTCATTTGATTTTTACTCCTTCCCGTATAGAGCTGAAAGGAATTGCTATCCAATAGAAGGGTATTGTAGAAGCTATACAGCTTTGATATACGAGTAGGTAAGTTAAAAGGGATGCCGACTTCAAAAGAGGGTTCTGATTTAGGGCAAATCCGGTTTTGACATTTAAAAATGAGGTTGAAATTATTATGTCAGTCCATGAATGTCGTTTAAAACCCACCGTCATTGTACACCGGCTTTTTATATGTATGTAAATAAGAATATCCACTACAACATATCGTCCCGTGGGTATCGTTAGAGGCGACGGAGGGAAACAAAAACAGAAGACGGGCATCAGCGTCTTCCTGACGTGCGTGACAGCGTGGCAACTGGGGAAAAATCACCCTTATGAGGCACTCTATGAGGAAAAACTATATTCAATAAAGCACTTCTATAGCCTGCAATGGATGGATGAACGAAATAAATATTAACTGACTGGTAACATTCTAAGAGTCCCACTCCCCCCATTCCGCTGTTTGTGTCGAAAGAGGCGACTATGGGATATGTCAGGTAAAGTTTTGATAACTGACTACCCCCAACTGGAAAGATAGGGGATGAAATTTATTATATAACTATTACCCAGGTATCCCCGCCGGCACCAATGAAATTATCAATTCCATTTTTAAGTGCTGATTTACTACGTGCACGGCGGTGAAGGAAAACAACTTGAGGAAACCAGCATATCTGTGAAATAAGAATATTACGTAGACATGTGAAGTTCGCTAAGACGCTTTGGGGCAGCGCGGCGGACACTTGCTCTAAAAACTTCTCAGAAATGAGAGGAGGCCTGTGCCCAGCAGTGAGACGTATATGTGACGTGGACGCTTATGCTATAAATTTAATTTAGTTTTAGATGTAATATTTGCTTAGTTGGACAGTGATATTAAACTCCAATAAAGGGCTAAAATACTTACTAAACAATTAAAAAATAGTAAAAACCTGACCTTAAAAACTAAATGAATAAAACGTTTTCTTAATCGTGTAAATTATTTTATTCTTTTTAAAGACCGATTTTTATTCTATAATAAACGTTGATTAAAATCCATTTATTTTTTTATCAAAGCTACTCACAAGTCCACTGCTTAATATAGGAATGTCTCAAAGTACGGTCCTGAGCCACAAGGCTGTCAGCGCTGCTGCCTGGAAATTATTATAAAAATATAATATACAGAGGTTGGTAGGTCTCTACACCTGCATCCATCGACTTCCTCTGCATATTATTAGCAGCAGTTTTAGCAGTATTAGCAGCCTTGTACCGGCAGGCAAAGTACATATAGGGCGTCCTCCCACTAGATGCATTGTCAACCTGGTAAGATATGCAGGAAGTCGATGGATGTAGGTGGCTCAGTACCGTGCTTTGTGATATTCCTTGGGGAGGCCTATTTTCAGTAGTTGCCTTTTAATCAGTTTTAATGACTATCATGATGATAATAATATTCATTAACAAACCAATGTAAATTCTTATATAGGTCCAATCTCTCCACGTTAAACGTACAAAACCAGTATATCGCTTGCTTGTCGTGAAACTTAATAAATGCAATTGATATTCATAGAATATTTTTCCGCTCCGTGTATTTCCTGAAGGACGCAAGGAAAAATATAGATTATTCACTACTGTTCTTTCTGTAAAATAATAGTGTTAGCAAATGCTGCCCGTCGTCAGCCATCGTTACAATGTTACTCATTTCTAACCTCTTAACGCTAAAAATATTAGTATCAATATATGTAATCGAACATTCGTTATTATTGTTATTTAATTATACATTTTTTATTGATTAACTTTGTTCTTCGATATTGGTTGCGCGGAAAAACTAGTACTATCGCATTTTGTTTAGTTGATTAGTATCAAGCCAGTGCCTCCCTCTATTCCATCCGCGCATTCCTTCCGCGCACACTGAAAGGGGGCTAAGCTAGAATGTGGTGTCAACTGGAGGTGGTGCCAATAAGAAACACGCCCCACACAGAATGGAAAGTGGAAAGGGCCGACAAATATAAGGACGTCCGCTTCCGTCGCTCGCTCTCTTGCTTTGCAGTTGAATATAGACGCTAGATGTGATTGCACCTGTGGCAGTCGGCTAGAACAATCTAACAATCTAAAAGTAACTGCTTTCTATGGGGCAATTTGTAGCCGTGCACCGCTCTTACAACACAGTCGCAACACCAGGGGCATCGTCTTCGAGGCCGCTGAAAACAACCCAGCCCGGTAATATTACTGACCCGGTAAGTGCTTCCTTTTAAATTATCTGGAGCCGTTCTTTTGTTTTCTTTTACGCTGTCCATTTTTTCCTAACAGTTCAAGTTTGAGCTGATAATTGTTAGTTACGTAGTTGCCTCAGGCAGAAATACTGTCAATATATTGGAGTACAAACAAGCGGTAAAATTAAAAAAAATACAACAGAAATAAAATGAGAAAATCATCAAGGTACTCGAAGTCAATTAAATATTCAAAAGGAACTGGTCAGATCTTGCTTAAATTTATATGGGACCACATGAGAAGCACCAACTTTCAAACAAAAAAGAACCGTCAAAATTGGTTCACCTAGAAAAAAGTTCTGGGGTAACACACATAAAAATACAGACGAATCGAGAACCTCCTCCTTCATTTGAATACAGCTGAAAAGGATTTTTTAAAAATTTACCCCCACACTCTGCAGCACCCCAGGAGTATCCCTCGCGGAGCATCCACGACCTCTCCTGAGAGTGGGTACTCAGGCTGCCCCGCGTATTCTGGGGGGGGGGGCCAAATTCCGCTCGAGACTAAGCCGGCTCGGGGCAAACGCGCCCCCTGCCACACTATCCGTGAATTTCTGCAACATCAGGGGACTTCATTCAAACCTTAACGCCATCCAATACCATCTGGAAACGGCGAAGCCGGCCTTGCTCTTTCTAACCGAGTCACAGGTGTCCTCTCCGGCTGATATTTCGTATCTCTCCTACCCGGGGTACAAATTAGAACCCTCCTTAGTGCCCCAGGTTGAAGTTTGCATTTACGTCAGCGAGGACATTTGTTTTTGACGGCTCGGTATCCTTGATGGTACGGACCTGTCCATCTTATGGCTGCGCATACTCAGCGACGACTGTCCCCGCATCTGCGGATGCCTATATAGCTCCCATAGCGGTAATACCGAAACAGACCGACTCATCAACCACATCCAGATGGCTACAGAATCCGTGCTAAAACAGATCCCATCCGCAGAAATCGTGATATTTGGATTTTAACCACCACGCCAAATGGCTTGGTTCTCGTTTAACCGATTATGCGGGTGATACAACTGGTTATCTTGCCTACGCGGATCCCAAATGTGGGAGACCATGTACCTTCCCTGTTGGACCTTCTGCTAACCTCTCATCCGGACGGATATCAGGTCTCCGTCGATGCCCCTCTTGGCTCCTTGGACCATTGTCTGATCCGGAGTACGGTGCCACTCACGTTATCATCACGGTTGCGTACTGCAAGTTGCGAAGCCAAGTCCAAGGGGAAGGCGTTGACCTTTAGTTTGGACATAGCGTAGGCCTTCGATCGGGTTTGGCACAAAAGGATTCTTACGAAGCTTCTTTCCTATGGGCTTCCCGAGAAATTGTGCAATTGGATCCCCAATTTTATTGCTGATCGGAGCATCAAGGTCGTAGTAGACGGTGCATGCTCCGATTACAAGCCCATAATTGCTGGTGTTCCACAAGGCTGCGTGCTTTCACCAACGCTGTTTCTTCTGCATATCAATGCATGCATGATGTTGCAAATCGGTAGCATTCATTGCTATGCGGGCGACAGCACTAGTGGTGCTTTATACACCGGCCGTGCCAATATTTCCCGGGAAAACGTCGCCGAGTACCGGGACAAACTTGTGTCTGAAAAAAGAACCTCTTCGTCGTATCTCCTCAGTGTCAAGGCAATCCTATTGTTGCCTCAGCCAGTATCGGAATCCTCTGCGTCGACATTTCGAGTGACGTGCAGTTTCATGGTCACTTGGAAGAGAAGCCCAAATTGGCCTCTAAAACGTTTGGCAATTCGTGAGCAGGAGCACGATTTTAAGTTTAGTGGTTTTTATCCTTTTTAAAATGAATATTATTGACTCTGGCAAACGCAGCAGAAATTTTACGGAAAGAGAAAAGATGCTTCTCATCGAAGTATCCAAAGAATTTGTTTGAATTTGGCTACAAGTGATTATAAAAGGACAGACGAAACACCTGTAGAGGCCAAGAAGCAAGCTTGGATGGCGTTGACGAATAAATATAATGCTCTCTCCGAAACAGGAATCAGAACTGAAAAATAATCAAATGAGTTATACGGAAATTTAAAAAAGAGCAATGACAAAGAAGGTCATATCCTGCTTATTTTTGTTTGAACTTTCTAAGAAATACTTTAAATATACGTAGTGCGAAGGAACTTTACTGTACAAGCTGTCATATTACTTTGTACTAATAATAAACATCATTTATACAACCTACTTCATAGACACAGTTATTGCCTTGCAGTATTCACAATAAGTATATGCATTTCCGATCATGTTTGTCTCACCCACCAACAAGTTGCCTTCAATCATTCAAAGGTGAGAAAGTTACAGAGATATAATATTATGTTATTATATAAAACATCATGGAGGTCAGACAGTCCGCAGCCCCGTAATGAAGGGCGGGTCCCTATCGACTTTGGTAACAAAATTTGTAATGTTGTTAACTAAAAAACAACACCAACGTATCATAGTAGCACGCTACTAAGACGCTAGTGAACAAAACGCCACGTATCATAGAGCTAATGCAGTAAGACACGAAGTTGAGTATGCCTGTTACACTTAAAAG
>DWHP01008359.1:0-10580 GCA_018247895.1 Parnassius honrathi | reverse complement strand
TTTGCGCCGTTGCACTCACGGCCCCCGGACGGGCGACCCTATCCAAGAGAACTCCTCCCTATATAGATTAGGGAGTCGAGTAAATTCCACAATGCCGCAGAAAGGCCAACTTAGACGAAATAATTGTTGTTAAACACAATTATTGGATAATCATCTTTTTGTTTGATTACCCGACTGCGACGAAAAGTCGTTACTACATTTTAACGCCTTTAACACCAAAGGCGCCCAGGACCTGTACGACTGTAGTGTGCCGTGAGGAATGTCCGGGTAAAGGGGGCATACCCCGAGGCCCGATACCTGCTGGGCAGAAGGCATGCCATGCAGATGACAACAACTCAGCTTTTCGGACCGATACGGCCTAGTGACCTTCAAGAAAAGAGCTTACTGCAAAAGAGCATCTGCAATTCCTTGTTTATGGATGGCGGTAGTCACTTACTATTAGGTGAGCCGCATGCTCGTTTACTCCCTCTTACATAAAAACAAATATACTTATATATTAAGTAGCAAGACAGGCAGAAAATGATTATCATTATAAACGAAATAATTCTTTATTATTTCATACAACCTAGTACATTAATTATATTTTAGCTCTCATTTATTTCTAAGTTCAAATTAAAACAATATTAAATTATTTACACTTAGTTAACACATTAGATAGCTCAGTTATTTATTTAAGAAATCAGTGTAGTCGCGGCTAAATCTGTTATCTGTCTTCCCCGTCTGACAGCGCTTCAAATATATGTTTATACCAGAATTCCACAGTCTTGCCCCACGCGTCAAGAGTTGAAGGGTCCAAATTGAGCACCTCGATGAACATCTTCACTATAATGTCTTTTAAATTCTGGCAATAAAAATATTTTTAATTATAATTCAATGTAAAACACAATTTATACTTCAATGTAATATGGTAATGATTGTTTGTGTTTTGAAGTTAGATGTAGTGTTTTGTAATAATGATTTGGACAGTAATGCGTGTGATAAATAAAACCAGATCGAATGTGAAAATTGATACCTTGACTGTCGTGTGACAGAATTTCACACATACGTATGACATGATGTAAAAACTAAAGTTATGTAGGCATTGTTTTATTTTACGTTAAGCACGCAAGTGTAAACGGTATTGTGTGACGAGTATATTAGATGATACCACTGATCTCTGATATCACCAGTAAAATTATATATAATATTCGGGAAAACATTAAATAAAAAATTGATTATCACTTGCATAGGACGAAATTATCTTTATAGAAGTAAGAGTAAGAAACGAGCTCAGTCCACACGATGGTAAGTGAATGCTATGGTCTAGACACTTTTCTCAAATATTATAACCCAATTTATAACCCATAACCAATTTCAGGTTAGGTTTGGCGATAGCAGCTCTCATTGTCTTAAGATTTTGCTCTCCGTGTCGTTCGGAATATTTCAGGTCTCTCGACTTTCTTATGATATGTATTACCGAAGAGCAACTTAATAAACTTTAGCGATTCCAAAAACTACATATACGGTTTGTATTTGGACTTCGTAAATATTACCATGTCTCAGAATACCGTGCTAAGCTCAAGTGAAGTAAGCTCTCATAAAGATTCTTTTTGGTTCATAGAAAACTTTCCCTTCTAAGTCCCTTGGACTCCTCTACTTTTTACAATAAATATTTTTCAGTTCTTAGAGTCAAGCTTTGGAACTCCTTACCATGGACTATAAAACGTACTCAAACAACAGATTTCTTTAAAAACCAAATTAAGAAAAATTATCTTTCCTTCTAAATTCTTCCCCCTCCTTTCGTCTCTTTCTGTCACTTTATGATCACTAGTGTGTCAATTAATTAAATTCCGGCATGTTTATTAATTTAATTTTATATTTTAGATTATAAGATTATTTATAGTGCACTCTACCCATTAGGGTCATCGCACACCAAGAGTAGAGCAGAGCAGAGCATTTTCTGAGAACACTGTTATATCAATTTTATGATTATTGACAGACAGTGCAAAATTATATACACGTCCAAACATGATGCTCGACCATTCTCGAGCTTGCAGGATGGATGCTTGAGCATGCACGAGCATGCTCGCACCGCCACCGCCCGCGCTCAGTATTGCCAGTAAACTAACATCATTAATAAATAAATAATGATGTTAGTAAATAATAAATAATAATTATATACATTAAGAGTTTCTCTTTACTAACCTTAAACATTTGGTCAGTCGTTCCTCAACAGAAATGCTAGGTCGATAGTTCGTATTTTCCAGTTTGATGACAATCTATCAACATCGGATTTTGACATCAACCTGATCATGCACGCCCCCCTAGCAACCCAAAGCACTTTCAATGAATCTTGCTCTCGGAGGCGCGCGGATGCCGCCTGCATTATCGAGCGGTCAAAATTTTGCTCGAGCAAGCGCGAGCATTTTGCAGAATTCGGCCTGCGCTTACGCTTACGTTAATAGTATATAGTTACAGGCTATATACGTCCCACTGCTAAGCACAGACATTCATTTCTGAGAGTGCCCTAAGGCAAGGAAGTGTCCACCGCGCTGCGCTAGTGAGTATTGGCGATTTTTTTTTATAGTATCAGGGTGACAAACGGGCACACAGTCCACTTGATGGTAAGTAGATGCTGTGGTCCATATACGTCTACACTTAACCCCGATTAAAAATCAAAATGATGCAGATGCGTTATCACCTCTGAGGACCAAGAAGGAATGCCTCCATTCCAGTAAACCGGGTCTCCGGTTCTCTACACTCACTATACGAAACACAGCACACTGCTATTTTATGATGATATTCCGTGAGAGCCTGGTGCCTCCCGGTCGAGCCGACTCTTTCGTGCTACAACCATAATGTAGTTGCGGCGTGACTCTACCACGAATAAATTTATTCCCATGTCTTCGAATAATTTTTTTCTTATTTCTCAGAATGTAGGTTGCCACACGGCTCTTAATTGTGAATATATTTTTGATACTAGACTTCGTTCGCATACAAACTTTCGATATGGGTGGGGTAGTGGGATGCTCTTGCAGTTAATACATGACACGGCTCTTAATTGTGAATATATTTTTAATACTAGACTTCGTTCGCATACAAATTTCGATATGGGTGGGGTAGTGGGATGTTCCTACAGTCACTACACGGCATGGCTCTTAATTGTGAATATATTTTTAATACTAGACTTCGTTCGCATACAAACTTTCGATATGGGTGGGGTAGTGGGATGTTCCTACAGTCACTACACGGCGCGGCTCTTAATTGTGAATATATTTTTAATACTAGACTTCGTTCGCATACAAACTTTCGATATGGGTGGGTTAGTGGGATGTTCTTACAGTCACTACACGGCACGGCTCTTAATAATGAATACTAGACTTCGTTAGCATAAAAACTTTAATTCTATTTTTTAAAGCCAAGAAGTTGCTGATTTATTCGGTTTGAAGCTTTATTAATTTTATGAACTCCAACACTGTTCTCATTCGAATAGTAATATGTTTAATAAGGTAAATTTTAGCATAAAATATATTAGGTGCATAACTAGCTCCAATACTTAGCCTTCAATAGCAGCTGCATCAAAGATGTAAGACTTCTGATACTGGGAATATCAATCCACCTATCAAGCCTGACGATTCCATCTATAAAAATCCAACCTACTCGTATAACTCGAGGGGTCTGTCTAAATAATGATGATGATGAAACATAATATACAGATATATCGAAGATAATTGTTATTGGTACGCCATGCTTCTTGCAACATGCTGCTTCTTGTACGTGGTAGAGCCACGCTGCAGTTATATTATGGTTGTAGCACGAATCGGTCGGCTCGACCGAGGAAGGACCACGCTCTTACAGAATACCAGCGTAAAATAGCAGCTTAATACTGTTGTGTTTCGTGTGATGAGTGTAGAGATCTGCAGACTCTTTTTTACTGGAAACGAGGCATTCCATCTGAGTCCTCGGGGGTGACAACTCATCTGCGTTTTGATTCTTAAATCGAGGATAAATGTAGATGTCTTCGGGCCACTTACCATCAGGTGGACTATGTGCTCGTTTGTCACCTTTATTTTATAAAAAAAAAACAACATTTCAATATACAGGCGAGCCACAAGTTATTTCGACATCATTCGTCAATTTCAAATTAATGTCCACGAGACGTATAGAATCCACTTCCTCATATCATCCTGAAGGAAAAAAAGAGGAGATGGGAAACATTTCTGGTAATGATAACAACTCGAAATCATAAAAAACTGTGGTTGCCAACCCGTTGGTCAAGCGTGGCAACTATGGCCAATATCGCCCCCCCCTCTTCCTATAAAGCAATCTATGGAGATGGCCTATGTTCAGTAGTAGGCTCTTTATCCAGGCGAGTGTAGTTTTTACCGACTTCGAAAAGCGGAGAGGTGTGTCAGGATCGTGTCAAATGGAAGTCTGTAGTCTCTCCTAACCCTCTCGGTGACAGACGTGAGTGTCTGTACATGTATTCAAAAAATAGGAGGTTTTCAATTCGACTGAATATTTTTTTTGTGTTACCTCAGAACATTTCTCTGGTAGAACCGATTTTGATGACTCTTTTTTATCTCAAAGCTGATGCTTCTCCTGTGGCCCCATACAAATTGAATCAAGATCTGACTAGTAGTTTTTGAGTTAACCCTAATAATGAGTATTTAATTGACTGTTGTTCTCATTTTAATTATATTGAAGTTGGTTGCATAATTATTATTTTTTAATTTTACCCCTTGTTACCTGGTCGAGTCGGCCTATTTCTCCTTGAACCGTATTACTTTACAGCGTGGCTCTATCACGAATAAAATATATATTTTTTACATGATTATGGATAATGAATAATAAAGGAGTAAAAGAACTTGTCTTATCTATTTATACGTAAAGCAGCATTCTATAGTTATTTTTCGACTTAAGATAAGAGAGCATAGACTTATTATACTACTGTGTAGTGGAGAGCGATATTTGTTAGTAAGCTCCGCTGTCTCATCTCTTATGGCTGCACGTTAGCGGTGCACTCGGAGTTGTGTTCTGATTTCAGTAATGCGAAAGAGAGGGGTGACTTTTTACGACTGCAATCTTATTTATTTTAATTTTCGCGTAATAATTACAAAACGCCTTTTGAGCCATATAAAAAGAATTTTAGAAAGAAGATGATTAGAAAATAAAATGTAGCTGATATATTCATAAAACTAGTCTTAAAGAAAAATTTAATTGTTTTACGTCCTTTTGATTTATATCCCATACGTTTTGAAAATCTTACTCGCTGTGAGTACAAATACTGATATTACTTAGTTATGTACCTATGTATGTATGTATTAAGCGACAGTAGCCTAATGGCAGGGCGCGGACCGCGAACTCAAAAAGGTCGTGGGTTCAAATCCGCCATTCGACTACTGGCGTGAACCACTCGTAACACAAGCAATTTAAGCGTACCACGAGTGGTTAATGGGAATATTAGTAATACTTATAGCATTGTTAATATTCTTAAAAAAAAATAACAGTGGCGTAGCATGTGTATAATTTTTGGCGGACTCCCTCTCTTGTTTTTTAAGTATATAAAATCGACACAAGAGCTCTATGCTCAACAGTCTTTGTGTATTACCTATTTTTTTATAGGATAGGGTGACAAACGAGCACGCAATCCACCCGATGGTAGGTGGTTGCTGCGTCCCATGGACATCTACATCTAACCTCAATTACGATTCAAAATGCAGATACATGAGGACTAAGATGGAATGCTACGTTTTCGGTCTCCGGTTCCCTACACTCACCATACGAAACAGCAGCATTAAGCTACTATTTTACGCTGGTATTCAGTGGGAGCTTGGTCTTTCCCCGATCGAGTCGACCCATTCGTGCTACGACTTTACTGATATAACTGCAGCATGGGTCTAAAATGAATTAAACAATATAATGGGTTTTGTATAATTCCGCTTGGAAAATGCATGTGAGCAGATTATCTCTTTTTTCTGAACTTGCAATGCTATTATGGTTCGTGATATTTTAATCAAAAGTGTTAAGTATCAGGAAATTTTATAATTTTGTGAGATTTGTAGAAGTTGTCCCCCAAAATCTGCTTGGGGCCATGGCAGCCATGGCCTCACGAGTCCCCTTCCTACGCCACTGATAAGACAATTTACAATATTGAAGTCATTTATGAAGTCGACGTTCAATACAAGCAATATAAACAAACAATGTTTACGCATTCTATAATAAGTACTAATATTAAATTACTAATATGATAAATTAGTTTCTGTGATAAAGTGTAAACAAAAGGCAGAAACTAAATAAATCAGTATGAATGAAAACTAAATAAAAATAATGATATCTACATACTTCTTGCTAATTTCGACAATTGCAACAATGTTCGAATACACACAGCACATAGAATTTACTACTAGATAGGAGCTATATAGAAGGATTTTTATTTAAGAATCATTCCTACAATTAGGATTTTATCATTATAGAAAAGTTGCAGATTCGCTGTCACCCCTGACGACTGAGATAGAATGCCTCGTTACCAGAAGTATCAGTTAGCAAGGGTCTCCGGTTCTCTATAATCACTATACGAAATAGAGCAGCATTAAGTTGCTACATTACGTTGGCATTTTGTGTCCAACCCTGGTCGAGCTTATTCAATCGCGCTACAACCATTATATAGCGCAGCATGGCTCCACTCAACCATGTTTTAAAGATGGTGAACAATGAGTAAAAAAGAGATTCAATTAGTAGTTAACTCCTTCAAATGCCACTCTACAAGAAATATTAAAACGTCTCCCGTGATGGTAACCGTAACTCTTATTATACTCGTAGATGAAATTTGATAATGATGATGTTGATATGAAGGATGATGACAAATCTAGATTTTGAATTATGCTCAGTTATGTACATACATAAAAATGTTGTCTTTGAATTTTTCTTTTGTGATGAGATTCTCCGAGCTTGAGCATCATCTCTACCACAATTTCGGGCTGATTGAGATTGTTGACGGCGAGATTAAGTGAAGACATAAGGTTGATAACGTGCGCTTTGAATTGGAAGTTCTTGTCAAACTCTTCCTCGGGCAGTTTCCTCACCATTTTGAAAAATTCTTTCGTTTCTGGATACGTGCGGAATAACCTGAATGAAATAAAAGAGTTTGAATCTTTTTTTCTGGTTTAACTACTAAAATGATAGGCACTTGGTTTTATTTCAGGTGGACTGTGTGCGCGTCCGTCGCCCTTATTTAATACTAAAAAAATCAATTTTCTATTAATCAAACAGAACTAAAAAAATCGTATGTCTTTAGTACTAAAGAGTTTAAAACCACTACGTTTTATTTGGTAATTTCGAGGCAGAGACATTATTTTCTTTCGTTGACTACTTATACATGGAGGTTGTGATGCTTACGGCGCCTTTACAATAATAATAATATGAAATGATTTGACCACAGAAATCTAAAGATTTGACGAATCTAATAAGATTACATAATAATGTATAGTTTCATTTGAAATCTCTATTAAATTAAGCTAAGTAACCCAGATATACATATTTAAAAACAAACTTTCCATCAACAAACTCGAAAAAGTAATATTGTTTAGAGTTCGTTGATTTCTAACGAAGAATATTTTTTGGAACTTATAACCTTCCTTATCCGACGTAAGTGTAACACTAGAATAAACCAACTATTTGCGTCTTTCATAAATTTAAAATCTTTTGAGATGTCGGCTTCGATCAACCGGCGTGTCGGTGACCGGTATCACCGGTATCATAGGATCTGATTGAATGATTTATATACGGCGACTAATATGTAATGACGGCTCTGTGGCCCAGCGGCTTAGCAATGAGTTCGGCGCTGAGTGCCGCGGGTTCGAATCCCGCACGGAACAAGTATTTGTATAGCCTACAAGTAATTATTCTGGGTTTGGATGTTTGTCCTTGTGCATGTAAACTGCCCAACGATACGGGAGAAAAATCCTAGTGTTACGTATTATAAAATGAAAAATAAAATTAAAAAAATCGGTTATGTAGATCATAGTGGCATGAGGCAATAATTTTTAAACATTATTTCGAAATATTTAAAAATGATTTTTTCTTCTGGAAAATTTATTTATATTTGCACGTAGAGTGGTAGCCAAAGAGCAGAGTTATAGCTATTACAAATTTCGGTGAGTATGCGCAGGGATAAACTGCTTTAATTCCTCCCTCTCCTTTCCACAATCGGAAAACCAGTTGGTCGGCGGGTCTTTGTTGTCCCGCTTTGTTGTCGATATCCCACGCATTAGAACTAAACGGTTTGCTTCGTATTTTATAACGCGTATAGCAAAGGAGTGGAATAATTTTCCGGCGTCTATCTTTCTGTCTAGTTTAAATCTGGGCGCCCTCAGGGCAAGAGTGGATATGCTTTTGGTATGCTAAGAAAGTGCAATTTATCGTCTAGGGCCACGTTAACACTTACCATCACGTGGGATTGTAGTCAATCACTGGCTTATTATCTATTAAAAAAAAATAACCGAAATTCACAAGACGCGTGTAATTGGAGTACCAACTACAAGTACGCCAGCGTCGTTGAAGTTTCAACGTCGCGAGTCACACGTCGCTTTAATAACTGCAGACAATTACACAAAAGAGACAAACTTAGTTATAATTACTTCGCTCTCACATACTTTGTACCCACGGGATAGGGTAGACAATGGATTCTCCTCAGTAACAGTAGGAAAAGCAAATATACAGTGGACGTAAGTTCGTCTTATAATTATAAATATAATATAGTGTTGTACTATAAATGCATTAAGTGTACTATTTTTTTTTTGTAGGACAGGGTGACAAACGAGCACAGATATCTACATCTATCCTCGATTACAAATTAAAAATGCAGATGCGTTGTCACCCGTGAGGACTAAGATGGATTGCATCGTTTCCAGTAAAAAGGGTCTCCGGTTCTCTACACTCACCATACGAAATACAGCAGCATTAAGCTACTATTTCACGCTGGTATTTTGTGACAGCATGGTCCCTCCCCGGTTGAGCTGACCCATTCGTGCTACAACTATACTTCTAATATAACTGCAGCATGGCCGCATGAAGTTTATTGAAATGAGTAACTCTTAGACTTTTACATTCAATTCAAAGACGTCTCTTAACAACGATTTACTAATATTAGTACTGTCTATTAGAAGTGTTAGCGATTTAGCTATATTCACTTCATTTTGACTTAAAACATCTTCATTTTAATTGATAAGATTGCAAAGTACCACCATCAGTTTCGGATCTTATCTTCTATTTAATTGAAACCAAAATCAAGCAAACAGTAACACAGCAGCGCACACAATGACGCTTGGTAGCAGAAACGGATAAGAGGAAGGCACCCAGACGAAATCTTAGGTAGAAGAGGAGTTTCATCAGCGAGACTCTTTCTTGCATCGCATAATTTTATCGCTAAGAGAGGGATTTTGCCAAATCATAAAACGTGTGACAAATGAAATACAGATAGTTCTGTATTAAAATCACTTTTATTTAATACCATGTTTTTATTAACTCGATTTCTTTTTTGTTTGTCGACCATCATTATTATTACAGTCCTACATAAGTCCACTGCTGAATGAAGGTTCCTTCAAGAAATGCCACAAAACACGGTCCTTGAGCCACCTGCATCCATTTACATCTTGCATTCATTACACTTCATTCATTACACTTCAATCACTATTCTTAATATCTACATTCTTGCAGAATTTAATTTGCACACTACGTTTAACTCGCTCGTTTGTCTAGTAATCATAAACCCGATTACCGATTGAGGTCCTGGGTTTCCAAATCCCGGAACAGGTTAAAATTGGTTATTGGGTTTTTCTGTCAAGAAATTCTAAGAAGCAGCCCAGAGTTAAGATGTTTGTGATGTTGTTTCCTCCATTCCTCGAAATGCACGTAAATCCGTAGGTCCTGCGGCTGATCTCTTCCCGGCCGTGTCAGATTGCCGACTAGGAGAGAATAATCCTGTTCTATGCAAGCCATCTGGCTTATCTCCGTTGGTCGCAGTGACCGAAATTCTATTATTATATTCTATATATTACAAACCCGCAAAATATATACTATGTTTTACTACATAGATTGGGAGACACTTTACACTCCGCTTACCGATACGAGACTGCCATTCGAGAATCCTTCTTCCCTTTTGGTTGCCGGTTCTTCGAGTTATATCCCTTTATTACTTCGGCCGTTTGTTAGTTTGTTGAAAATATTGTAATAAAGTTTAAAATAACTTCCCGGTAAGCAAGAAATTTGAAACTTCAAACATAAGTCGGAACTGTTGGTGCGTTTGGTACAAATTTTGCAATCGATTTTAAACTAATCTCCAGATAAGCTAAAGACTAAACTTTTATTGCATACTGAGTTTATTTTATTTTGTATTTTACGATTAAAATAGCACAATTTGGAAGAAAAATATTTTCTCTTACTTGTACTAATAGTATTTTTTATAATATCACACATTCTGTAACTCTGAAACAAAGTAACTTTTTCCTCGTCAACAGAATTAATAAAAGGAGACAATCATTTTTGGGCCCACTAGAAATATTAACGTCACTTAATGGTATTACACCAAAAAAAGACACCAA
>DWHP01008358.1:0-10581 GCA_018247895.1 Parnassius honrathi | reverse complement strand
GGAAACTTCAACACTACGGTGTAAGAAGTGATGCTCTTAAATTAATTATTTCATATTTAAGTAACAGAACGCAAAAAAATTGTCATTAATTGTATGAGTTCTTCCGGGTCAATTGTACAAATGGACGTGCCTCAGGGCTCAATTCTTTTGTTTCTTGTATATATTAATGACTTACCTTACATAGTAGGGGATAACCATTATATAGTATTGTTTGCTGATGATTCTTCATTAATTTTCGAATTAAAACGACAGTTATTAAATTAGGACGAAGTAAATAATGCTATAGCTAAGTTAATCAATTAATTTGTTGTTAATAATTTGCATTTAAATGGAACTGAAATTAAAAATGTACGAAATTCGTAACTCAAACATATTAATTCCAATGTAATTTTAAATGGGGAGGAGCTGAGTCTTGTTGACACCACCATTTTTCTTGGAATTACACTAGACGCAAAGCTTCAATGGCTCCCCCATATATCCAAACTAGCTAGCGGACTTAGTTCTGCAGCATATGCTCTAAAACAGATTAGAACTCCTACCAGTGTTGGAACAGCTAGAATAGTTTACTTTAGCTATTTCCATAGCATGATGACGTATGGTATTTTTATTATATATAGTATTTTAGGGTATACGCAACTGACACTGAAATCGTATTTTTTTTACAGAACGGGACCATTAGAGCAATGTATGATTTAAAACCAAAGGAGTCGCTCAGACAAAAATTTAGGAAAATTAATATATTAACTCCGGCCTCTCAATAGCATATTATAACATTCACGAAAATATGTGCATTTACACAAAAATTAAAGTAGTTTTGCAGAAATAAGTCATATTCATTCTGTAAACACTAAGAACAGACACAAGCTAGTAGTACCAGTTACTCGACTCCACCGAGTCAGTAATTCATTCTTGGGGCGACGTATACGCTTTTACAACAAAATCCTACAAAATAAACAAAATTTGACTTACACAATGTTCAAAAACTTTATTAAACTAAATTTGATAGAATCAGGTGTTACTTTGCGGAAATCCGTTATAACAAAGATATTAATAGTTACTTTGCAACCATCCGCTAAATAAATTCAAATGATGTGCCTTACCTAGTTCGAAGAGCACCTCCCGCCCTCCCTCAGTTGCGTGTACTAATCTCGTCACCACTACTCCCAACCCCACTACTCCCAACCCTGCTACTCTAGGAAAGACACACCATCGACGATAATACGACACGAGGCGAAACACGTAAACTAAGTTTGTATAAAAGGGGTTATTATAATATTAAGGAATTTACGGATGATAATAACCCCTGGGGAGATGATCGCTACCAAGCTATTTCATATTTGTTTTGTGTTGTTAATTGTAACGCACATGACTGTAAGCTATTATTTTTTTAAAAAAGTCCCGCTGGGTTTCTTGCACGTTCTTCCCAGTACAGAGGTGTTTTTGCGAACCAGTGGTAAATGAAAAAAGTGACTTTCAATAAGTATTGTTTACAATCTCTATTGAATAAAAAAGTTTCTGTTTCTGTTTCAATTGTTCGAAATTTTTTTAACATTTATTCAAAATTTTTGTTGATGCCTATGGCACAAATATTTTACAAAAAATAAATTTTTGTAAAATATCTGTACCATAGGCTTCTACTCCGTTCACATGCTACACCCTATTTTTTTTCCAGGCGGTAAAAAAGTCATCGATTAATATGTTGCAGACATAAATACACTAAAGCGCGGCTCTACCACATAGCAACATACCAGAAATACCGAAATATTAATTTCCTTAATATTTTCAGCGCCGCGCACACTTTAGAAATAATCTATTCAAGATCGACGTTATTCAATTTTGTGTCAAGCTCAGTGATTATATGCCTCACCGGCTTCAATGTTACGGTACGTTCTCACCAAAGCACCAAAAAATGAGCCAACGCAAATTGAGCTGCGGCAGGCGAGACTTAGAAGAGTTTAGTTCGAATGCCGTCCCGAACATATTCCTCCACCCATCCATTCATTACAGCCTATAAAAACCACTGCTGAACATAGGGCTCTACTATAGATTTCCTCATAGAGGTGATATCTGCCATAGTTGTAATGTTACTGTCGATTTAATAATTTCACCTCTCTGTGAGTCATGTGCTCCTGGTAGATTATCTTCTATACATTCATCCATTACGTCCTATAAATTGTCCACTGCTGAACTTAGGACTCCCCTATAGATTGCCTCATAGGGGAGATAGATACTTGCCGTAGTTGTGATGTTACTGTTGATTTAATAATTTTACCTCTCAGTGGGCCATGTGCTCCTGATAGATGATCTTCTATACATCCATCCATTACATCCTTTAAATGTCTACCACTTAACGTAGCCTTCCCCCCCCCCCTCATAAATTATCTTATAGAGGAGGATACCTGCCATAGTTGTAATATTACAACTGTAGCCTCCAACTAATCCAACTAATCCCCCTACATACAGATTTTGCCATAGATGCCACGCTTAACAGGCGGGTTGACAGCATTTTTTATACTTCATTATGAATGGTTATAAGAACGATGCGTCTATCCATCTCCTGTTTCAGTTTTCCTCTGTCGCTTCTTACGACACCCATGGGGTGATAATACGAGTATAATAGTATGGGTATAATAATATAAAAGTATAATAGTATGGGTAGTCAGAATTCTTACACCGCCATTAAACGTAGCACTGATTAATTAAAATTTAAGACGAAATGGTATCGTGTTCACGTAGATTTTAAGGAGGTGAAGCAGATGCGGTCGTCAAAAAAGTAAAGTAAACAACTTAAATATGGCACTTATGGCAATTTAAAGTTAAAAACAAAAGTTTTGACTGTTTTTCAGAGTTGTAAAAAATATTATAATAAACTGTTAGCTAACCAGCGTAGGAGTTTTAATGTGTAAGGTTGTTTAAAATACGTTACGCGCCTAATTCCCTTGATGTAATACCTACTTCGATGTTTATTTGCATTCACTGTTAACGTCTAAATATGACGTAGGCAGAACACAGAAGGCATCACGTTATGTTATTGTGCAATACATACGCACGCTACTTTGCCTTGGTTAAATGTAGAGTTGTTCTTGTCTTTGTTATCACGCAGTTGAAAAAAGAAAGAAAATGTGACTTATTTTCTTTCTTTTTCGAACTGCTTGATAGCAAAGACAAGAAAGCCTATCTGGGTACATCCCAACGGCCGGATGTATTTTAGTCGATCAGGAGTATATCGATTCGTCTAAACCGTATTATAGCCAATAATAATGGTTAGATTTTGTATTCATTGGTTTTAATAAAAACAAAACGGCCACCGTAAAATACAAAATGGCGGTTAAGATGAAAACAAAATGAGTACTATATTTATTAACATGTCACTGAACAGGTTGGTCTTTTACATTCATAATGATGTTCCCGAGATTAATTCATAACCACTTCCTTTGAGAAAAAATAATACAACCTGAAATTTATCTAGGTGGGACCTCAACATACTTCCTGTGGTTCTATAATTTTTTTGGCTATAATTTCTATAATTGTCATGCGGTAAATATGGTCACTTTCTTATAACTCAAAAACTACAGCCTTGTTTACATAGATGGCTTTGTGATACGATAGCTCTTCATCAGTCAATCTAATAATAAAGGGTCAAAAGTATGCTACTTTATAAAAATAAATATTTGGATCATTGAGTTATATGTACTACGAGAGAAGCTATTCCAAACAAGAAGTATGCACCGCTCTGTATCCGCGCATGCGCGGGAAACAGTACAGTCGCGCATGTGCACTTGATATAAACGCGGGAAAATTGTCATATTAAATAATTGTTTATTTAGGTTGTATTGTTAATCGTGTACATTTTTTTTAATTTTCGTTTATTTTGCACATGTGTTAATTTAATATAAAATTATTATTAGCGCCGCTCCGTACTGCAGGAATATCGAAGCCACAATAACAGGTATACGGATTGCAGTACAGTTCAGTTGAAAATAGTGAGTGTTCTCATTGCGAAATCTAGTGCGTAGTACATATAGATCTATGATTTTAATATTTTGTTGTGTAGTTACTTTTTATAACTTAATATTTCTAGGTGTTTTTGATTATTGCCAAAGCTTGTTTGCTATTTTTTTTCTTAATATATTAGTCATAATATACGAATTTGTGTTTTTTGGATTTGTCGTCCTCCTATTTTTGGCTTTATAGGGCGGCAAAGCTTAAGGTGACCGTATTACCCTCACGCACCTTATTGCATAATATGAAAATTTTACTATTTTGAGTTGTTACGAGGAAAATGCTACTACCGATCTCCCGTTCCGTTTTCCCTCTGACGCCTTATATTTATTATTGATTTTATCTTTATTTCAGGCCATCAACAACTTACCGTTCGCCGTTACCTTTTTAACGTTCCTGTCCACGAGCCTCCTCCAGATATTTTTTCTTTGCCTCTTTGGCGACATGATAATGAGGACGGTAAGTATGATCGTAAATTCCGGTTTTATTAATATCATTTGAAAACGCTTGCGTCAGGTGCTAACAAGGAAACAGTGTTCAGTCGTTGACCCGGTTTGTTTTTTGGTATTTTTCACAGAGTCAGGAGGTGAGTGATGCTGTGTATAACAGTTTGTGGTATGCGGCTGATTGGAGGGTGGGAAAGGATTTACTGTTGGTACAAATCAGGTATTTGTAAATTAAGCACAGTTTTTAATTTTTTTTATTGTAGTCAACATTTCGTTACCAATTACAGACATAACTATAATTGGGGCAGTAAAAGAGTACGTGGTAGAGTCACTACCAATCTGCAGTTTTATAACGGTTGAAGCACAAATGGTCGGCTTGATAGGATCGCACTATCTCTAAACAATGATGAAACTTGGTGGCTCGACCGGGAAAAAGCAGCCAATACCAGCGTATAATAGCTGCATAATCTCATTCTAAGGGAATAATAGTGCTGTGTATTGTATGTAAGACTTTTACTTTTTAGAAGTAAATTTATATTATCTGTTTAATCAACCATACACCTTGTAAGGCGGGGGTAATATGGTCACCTTAAACTTTGCCGCCCTATAAAACCAAAACTAGAGGCGAAAACGCAAAGTCAAAAAAATATCAAATAACCTTTGGCAATAATAAGGAACATTTCAAAAAATAAAAAATAAAAAAATACTGCGTTACACAATACTAAAATCGACTAAAATATTTACCATAATGTCAACTAACAAAATGGCGTCGATAAAGCGGCGCCATTTTGACCCTTTATTATTTGATTGACCGATGAAGAGCTGTCGTGTCACAGAGCCATCTATGTAAACAAGGCTGTAGTTTTTGAGTTATAAGAAAGTGACCATATATTCCTCACGTAATGTGGTAGTAGAATATAACTGGTAACGACTTCATATACATAGCTTTTTACACGAGACGACTCTCTAGCGTAGTTTAAATTCCAGGCAGGTTATCATGCTATTATTGTAGTGTAATATCACATAATTAATTAAAACAATTAGTAAAAAAAATGTATAATCGGCTTCAATATAAATAAAATGAGAACATCATCAATGTATTCGAAGTCAATTAAATACGCATTACAAAAACTACTACTCAGATCGTAATAATAACTTTATAGAACCACAAAAAAGCACCAGCTTTTAAATAAAAAAGGAATCATCAAAATCGGTTTTCCTAGAAAAAAGTTTTTTTATAGAATAAGGGAGACAAACGAGTACACAGTCCACCTGATGAGTTCCTGTGACCCATAGGCATCTACATCTATCCTCGATTACGAATCAAAATGCAGATACGTTGTCACCCGTAATGACTAAGATGGAATGCCTCGTTTCCAGTAAAAAGGGTATCCGGTTCTCTACACTCACCATACGGAACACAGTAGCTTTAAACTACTATTTTACGCTGGTATTCTGTGAGAGCGTGGTCCTTCGCTAGTTGAGCCGACCCATTCGTGCTACAACTATACCAGTATAACTGCAGCATGGCTTTACATCGTATAAAGAACGTAACACACATAAAAATACAGTCGGATTGAGAACCTCCTCCTTTTTTGAAGTCGGTTGAAAAATGGGAATAGTTACAAAAATATAAACCGAGTCAAAAGTGTACGAGGTGAAATTAGTAATCATGGCGATAGAGGGTAACGTTACTTACTTTACCATGTTTTTATTAAGTTACTTTCTCGTTTGTCTGTCTGTCCGTCTGTCGTTTAGCGGGGAATCTTACGTCTCAAATTTCGAGCACTTCGACACTTGAAATTTAGAAGAAAAAAACGTGATATATATAAAAAATAGTACAAAATTTAAAAAAATTACTTGTTATAAATAATTTGGTTTCAGAGCCCAAAAACCTAGTAAGTTGACGGCGTTTGGTTTTGCTGATGTAAACTTGAAAGCATTCACCAGGGTGAGAATGTTTTTTATGATTTAAAGTAACTAACACACCGTGATGGCATTGTAAGAATATCCACTACCCCATATCATCCCGTGGGGTCTTAAGAGGCGGCAGAGAGAATCAAACCAGGAGATGGGCAGCAGCGTCTGCCTAATAACGACTAAAAATAAAAACAGCAGTTGCCAACCCGCTTGCCAGGCGTAGCAACTATGGCCAATATCCCCCCTATGAGGCAATTCGTGGGGAGGCCTATGTTCAGCAGTGAGTACATTTATAGGCCGCATTGGATGGATGTACAAAAGAGAATCTACCAGGAGCACATAATCTACTGAGAGATGAAATTATTAAATCAACAGTAACATTACAACTATGGCAAATATCCACCCTATGAGGCAATCAATTGTGGGGGCCGATGTTCAGCAGTGGGCTTTAATAGACTGAAACGGTAACATCTATCTAAAGTAACTGGTAGACAGCCTTTCCTGATGTTAAAATCACTGTGACTCACAGATTTTTTTAATAGGATAAGGATAACAAACGAGCACACAGTCCACCTGATGGTAAGTTGTTGCTGCGACCATCTACATCAATCCTCGATCACGAATCAAAATGCGGATGCGTTGTCACCCGCGAGGACCAAGATGAAATGCCTCTTTTCCAGTAAAAAGGGTCTCCGGTTCTCTACACTTACCATACGAAACACAGCAGCATTAAGCTGCTATTTGACGCTGGTATTTTGTGAGAGCGTGGTCCCTCCCCGGTCGAGCCAACCCATTCGTGCTACAACTATACTACTGATATAGCTCCAGCATGGCTCTACCACGTTAGATTCACAATCAGCTTATAAAAATCTCTCTCTGTTAACAATTTTGTCAAATAATTAATGGAATCAGGCATTATATGTCGGAAATAAGTTACATTTATTATTCGAAGTGGTGGAGATAAGCTCGATACGATAGAGTCATTCTTAAATAGAGCCATGCTGTATATATATTATGGTTGTAGCACGAATGGGTCGAATCGACCTGGGAACCACTTTCTCAGAGAATACCAGCGTCAAATAGTAGCTTAATGCTGTTGTGTTTCGAATGGTGAATGTAGAGTACCGGAGACGTTTTTACTGGAAACGAGGCATTCCATCTTCGTCCTCAGGGGAGACAACGCACCTGCATTTCAACATCCAAATATCTAAACAAACTTTCACATTTATAATATTAGTCAGATTACTCTGCTATGAGTCATGAGATCTTTCTCGAAGTTTCTATAATTGCCTATTATGACGCCAGAGGACGACCCTGCGTAGTTATTTCTAATACCGCCAACACACGGTGATGCATTACCCAACTATAAGCACAGTTTTAATTTGACCAGACCCAAGGTTATCTTACTTTTCTTTGCAAGATTGAAGATGTGAAATTAATTTGATCCCAAGATCCGCGGATAATACGATGACGTGTCATACCTAGTTTGAAGAGTTTCTTTATAGTAATACACATATTTTTGAAGTAAAACTTCTTAATGCACTTTGGGTACTTTTGGTATAGAGAATATCAATGGATTCCTGTGACCGTCACGTTCAGATGTATACAAAATTGATTCTTTTTATGGCATAAGTGACAAACGAGCACACTGCCACCTGATAGTAAGTGGATGCTGTGGCCCATAGACATCTACATTTATCCTCAATAATGTATCATAATACAGATGCACTGCCACCCCTGAGGACTGAGACGGAATGCCTCGTTTCCAGTAAAACGGTTATACTTTTAGTAATTGTTGTATATATATATATATATAAGGGTGACTAAAGACCACCTGATGGCAAGTAGATGCTGTGACTCATAGGCTCTATATACCCACGATTAACAATCAAAACGTAAATGCGTTGTCATTTCTGAGGACTAACATGAATTGCCTAGTTTCCACTAAAAAGAGCTGAGATGCTTTCTCTATACTCTGAATGGGTGACAGAAATAGTCCATTAGAGCAGAAAAAGGTTATATGCACTTTAGCATGAAATGCCATATAGTCCTAGCGTCGAATTTAGGGAATATGTAAAAAAATATTCAAACATATTTAAAATAGTGTGCTCCACAGCCAAGTCTTTACATTTAAGCAACAAAATCAACTTCTAATACAATTAAAATGACATGCAGTATAATTAATAGTGAGGCTAGTAAACTCAACTCTCGCAATTCAAACTACCAGTTAAGTTTTAATAAGACATTAACTGAATCAGATCAGAACGTTGCAATGGTGTTCGAGAAATATTTTACTGATATTTCGATCTTAACCACTACGTCATTCACCTTCATACGTACTTTATACCACATTACTTATATACATGGTAGAGTCACAATGCAGCTATATTATGGTTGTAGCACGAATGAGTCGGCTTGACCGGGGAAGAACCACGCTCTCACAGAATACCAGCGTAAAATAAGAGCATAATAGTGCTGTTTTTCGTATAGAGATCCGGAGACACTTTTTTACTGGAAACGAGGCATTCCATCTAAGTCCTCAGGGGTGACAACGCATCTGCGTTTTGATTCTTAATCAAAGATAAATGTTGATGTCTATGGGCCACAGCAACCACTTACCATCAGGTATACTATGTGCTCGTTTGTCACCCTTATTCTATAAAAAGTATATTCTGTGACCTATCCAAAGCCTTCGACTGTATTCACCATGAAACATTAACCAGGAAACTTCAACACTACGGTGTAAGAAGTGATGCTCTTAAATTAATTATTTCATATTTAAGTAACAGAACGCAAAAAGTGTCATTAATAGTATGAGTTCTTCCAGGTCGGTTGTATAAATAGGCGTTAGGCTTAGGGCTCAATTCTCGGCTCCTTTCTTTTTCTTGTATATATTAATGACTTACCTTACATAGTGAGCGATAACCATGATATATTATTATTTCCTCATGATACTTCATAAATTTCTAATTAAAACGACAGATTAAATTACGACGAAGTAAATAATGCTATAGCTAAGTCAATTGGTTTAATGCTAATAATCTGCATTTAAATGGAACTAAAATAAATGTATGAAATTTGTAACTCCGAATGTCAAACATGTCAATACTAATGGAATTTTAAGTGGGGAGGAACTGAGTCTTGTTGACACCACCGTTTTTCTTGGAATCATACTAGACGCAAAGCTTCAATAGCTCCCCCATATATCAAAACTGGCTAGCAGACTTAGTTCTTAAGCATATGCTGTAAAAAAGATTAGAACTTTTACCAGAGTTGAACCAGCTAGAATAGTTTACTTCAGCTATTTCCATAGCATTATGTCGTATGGTGTTTTGCTATGGGAACACGTGACTGACACAGAAATTATATTTGCTTTACAGAAGAGGGTCATTAGAGCAATATATGATTTAAAACCAAAAGAGTCGTTCAGACAAAAATTTAAGGAAATTAATATATTAACTCTGGCCTCTCAATAAATGTATGAAAATGTAATGTACGTACACAAAAATAAAATTAGTATTGCAAAAATAAGTGATATTCATTCTGTAAATACTAGGAACAGACACGAGTTAGTAGTACCAGTTACTCGACTCCACCGATTCAGTAATTTGTTTTTGGGGCGTTGTATACGCTTTTATAAAAAAATCCCAGAAAATATACAAAATTTGGCATACACAAAATTCAAAACCAAAGGTTAAACTAAGTTTGTATAAAAAGGGTTATGATAATATTAAGGAATTTA
Source organism: Parnassius honrathi (assembly GCA_018247895.1). NCBI lineage: Eukaryota > Metazoa > Arthropoda > Insecta > Lepidoptera > Papilionidae > Parnassius > Parnassius honrathi. The sequence continues at coordinate 471 of DWHP01008358.1, read as the reverse complement.
TGGATGATAGTAACCCTTGGGAAGGGTGATCGCTACCAAGCTATTTCTAATGTTGTTTTGTGTTGTTAATTGTAACATACATGATTGTAAGCTACTATCTGAAAAAAAGTCCCGCTGGGTTTCCTGCTGGTTCTTCCCATGACAGATGTTTTCTTTGTAAACCAGTGGTAAATGAATAAAGTGACTTTCAATAAGTATTGTTTATAATCTATATTGAATAAAAAAGTTTCTGTTTCGTTTAGAGAGTGAAAAAACATTAATAATATACTATTTTCCGAGCTTTACCTTTTTTAGACAGGCAAATACTTTTCACGATTCCTATTTAGTATAATAAAATACAAAAATATGATGAATGATGTTCTGGTAGTTTTTGTCGAAAAGTTAGTTTGATTGTTTTTACGTGATAGAGCCACGTTGCAGCTATATTAGTCGTAGCCACAGAAATAGTAATAATAAGATAATGGAAATTAA
>DWHP01008357.1:0-10581 GCA_018247895.1 Parnassius honrathi | reverse complement strand
CCCGGAATCGGGTTTGGATCGTATCTTATAAATAGAGGCTGGAAGGTAAATAGTATAAATATAACATTAAATATATTATTTTAATAATCTATTCAGTACAGTAATGTCGTAATGGTTAAATTATTTGATTGCCAAAAATGCATATCAGACTGCGCAGCAGTCGTATGTATGTATTACATTGAGATCAACTTTATGCCGTGTGGTCGTGGTTAATAATGTACACTACGGCATATCTTCTCGTACGTGTGTGGGTCTAAGAGGAGACAGAGGTAAAGATGCAGGAGGTGGGTAGCAGCATCTTCCAATAAATGATAACGCCGAGAGTGACAAGTATGGCATACATCCCCCCATGAGCAAAGGCACAAATAAACGGCCCCAGTCCCCGGCAGCCCCAATATTTCTCGCTATAGTGGCAGCCATGGTAACGGCGGGGCAAGGGGTGCTAAGAATCTCTGGTAGAGGTTTGGCTGCCACCTAAGACGACTCGAACTGGTAACATCTAACTCACGCACCCTGTGGACTGACGATAAGATTCTGGAGCTGGAAGAAGAGCGCTGGGTTATGATAGGATTATCTGAGGTCTAAAGAGAGGGGGAGGACACGGTGATCCCCGAATCTGGCTACTGAGGTGTCGAATTCATCGTCTAAAAGTATCTCATTAACAACGTTGTAAGGATTGAGAGTTTGTCGACGAGAGTTGCGTACCTTATACTCAGAATCACCAAACGGTATTTGTTGAAGGTCATAAATGTTAAGGAAACATACTCGACATAAAGGTGGAGGAAATGTACGAGGATATCTTTAAAGCCATGCGTTCCTCCATGACCCACTATATGGTGTTAATAGGAGACTTCAACGCAGAACTAGGCCCAAGAGAAACGGTGAAATGAAGGAAGGAAAATTCAGTACAGGTCAACGGAACCCAAGGGGCCAGCAGCTGATCAATTTCAAGGAGAAAGAAGGACTCTTTGTGATGATCTCTTACTTTCAGAAGCGGCCCCACAGGAAGTGTACCTGGTTGAGCTCCGACGGTTCGACAAAAAATGAGATTGACTTCATTATAACGACTATGTTGACTTCATTATATTTACGTGATCGCGAGGTTGAAAACTGGCAACAATCACCAAATGGTTAGAAGCACACTGAACCTAAATTTTGAGTTAAAGAGGTCTCGTCTAATGAAGTCAACGCTTCGTCCTCCTCGTGCTCTAATCCCAAGTCTCGAAAACTTTCAACTCGAGTTATAAAGCCGTTTTCAGTGCCTATAAGACTAAAATGAAGTGGACGCTATGAATGATAAGCTAGTAGAATTTTCCATGAGGTCATTCTAAGCTACACGTAAAAACAGAAAATCTCACCGATCACACTCTTAATCTCATGGCTGTCAGACGGTAAATAAATCTAATGTCTTCAGCAGATTTGACAGCATACAGGCACCTGAATAGCAGGACTTACGCAACTTTAATACGGCTCGTATTGAAGAAGCAATCGAGCGGAACCAAGACTCCAAAGTCTTTGCCAGCCAGAAAGAGCCAACTGTCGAAGCTAAATATCGAATGTGGCAGCATTGTTTCCGGGACACTGAGATTTCAAGTGAGGTTAAGATGTTCTATGGGCAGCTGTACATGTCATCGTTGGAGCCACACGTAAATGTGACTAACGAATAAAATAAAATTCTAATAACTGTTTACACTTATGAGCTTACATTGTACAAAATAAGATAGCTACATTATTATCACATTCTTTAATTGGCAGCCCCACACTAGATGGCGCTAGGGGCATTAATTATAGCTTGCAACAATATTAAATTACGTATCAGACAATTTTTCAAAACAATGGGTACGTTGTCATCTAAAGGTTTTTGGATACTCCCGGTACGAAAGATTTTTTATAGTATAATACTGCCAAACGAACACACAGTCCACCTGATATTCAGTGGTTGCTGGGGCCCATAGACATCTACCTATCCTAGATTACGAATCAAAATGCAGATGCGTTGTCACCCGTGAGGCAGTGGCGTAGCTTCCATAGAAGTCGAAAATCAGGCTTGCCCTTTCAAACTACTCAATCAATAATAACTTCTAATAAAATAACTCGTAAACTGTTTCGAACTATTTCAAAATACCCACGCGCTCCTCTGTTCTACACAGGTCATGTTCATGATCTTGTAGCCTTATTATGTAACGTCAACACTTGGAAGTCTGCTTTCTATTCAAAATACACTGAATCGTGTTCTCTCTACCTCAAAGCGAACACGCAATAGACTGCCAAAATTAATGAAAGCGAGGAGTAGGTTTGAGCGAGTAGTCGTCTCTCTCCCAAGCGTAGGCTTTTTACCGGGCTTTCGAGAAGACTTTCTAACCTGTGGCAAAATGTTCTGTAATGAAATGTAACTACGAAATGTTTATATAGCCATTACTATGAAACCGAAAGTCGGGGAGCGCGCGGGCACCACATTTGCTAGTTCGCTTCAAATTTCAATGTTTACCTACTCTGTTTGTTTTTGTTGTGTCTGTGGATAATTTATGCTTTATTAAAGATTTTTAGTGAAATTGGAGGATAATAGTGTATCTTGTTATGAATTGAAGTGTGTTAAAGTACGAATCGGCGAGGAAAAGGTAAAAACCTTTAAAATTTGTTGAGCAATACACAAAGACAACAACTTCCTTCAGACTAATCAATTATCGCAATTGAAAAACAGTTATTGGTACAATTAAAACGTTCACCAACATTTTGCAGACGTAATTAAATCTTTCCTTAAGAAAGAGAGACTACTCGAATTAGAATATAAATTATTTGGTTTTTTTTTTTAATTTTGTACATAATTTGTTTGTACTTTGTTCACGTATAGAATTGTATGTAAAAATCTTTTTCTTTCGCTCAACCAACTCAAACGATATTTTTCAAAGCCACCGAAGGTATGCAATTGTTGATATGTCTTATAATCTATCTAGCATTAGTACGCCTTCTGTGTGCTTTCTTAAACACGGCCTCAACAGCACTGAATATGAAACTGAAGAGTGGAGACAGATCAGGATTATTGTACTTTTATAAAACTGCAAAAAACAACAAAATCATAACGTTGGCTTGCCCTAGTTTGGAGCCCTAGCCGTGCCAATGCCGTGAGGACTAAGATGGAATGCCTCGTTTCCATTGAAAAGGGTCTCCGGTTCTCTACATTTACCATACATAACACAGTAGCGTTAAGCTGCTATTTTATGCTGGTATTCTGTGAGAGCATGCTCCTCCCCCGGTTGGGCCGACTCGATCGTGCTACGTCTATACCAGTAATAAAGCTGCAACATGGCTCCACCACATAAGAAATATTATTAAATATTAAACTATTTTGATGCGGTGTTCCATCAATCATATATTATTATTTAATTTAAAATGTAATAGGTAAGTATTTATTAGTACTGACCATTTCGAATTAAAATAAATTTTTTTTGTCTTCTGAAATCTCTTTCAAATTTAGTCATTTGTTTATTGATTTGCGTTACATATATTTTCACCGCATTCGAATATTTTTCTTCACTATGGATACGTTAACAATTCCTGTAATTATGGAATAGGAGTACCATCGTGGCAGGAACGACGTTTACGGAACGAATACTATAAATAAGGGCGTTACCTGTTATCGGTTTGCCCGCTTCTGAAAAATGAACTCCGTGGTTGTCTGAAAATGCTGGTCGCCAATGACGAGTAAAATACGCCCGACCTCATACTGCACAACAGACGGTCTCAAGTTATAAGAGCTGGAGTTGGAAGCTCTCCATCATCCGCCGTACTCACCAGACCCTGTATCTATAGACTTTTCAGAATTTGGAAAACTTTTTGGCGGGAAAAATTCAATACTCAATATAAAAGAATTTGTTTTCTCCCATTCAGCTGATTTATTCAGGAAGGGCATCTAACTAATAAACCGTCACTGTGTTGGCGTAGATGCATCCTACTCTAAACACAAATAAAATTTGTACGGAGCGAATTAAATTCCTTGTTCAGAGCGGACAGTACGAACGAGTGATAAACGAATGACGCGTCAAAATTGCTGCAAGTTATTTTTGGACAAAAGCCATTATTGTCAACTCGAATGTAATAAAAAGATATTTTTAAAAAAAACATATTTTACTAAGTAAAAAACGACGCATTTGCATTATTTACAACGTACTAGTACCTATAGCCATCAATACGTTTGATGCCGACGTCGTTGCCCGGCCGTACGATCGCTGTCGGTGATTTTCTGGTTCGCGTTGAATTCGGGTGTTGTTAGCATCCGTTGTTAATATTTTTTTTAAATGTTTTTCCATTTTATTATGTATCTGAATACTCTATAAGTGTAGAACGTGATATAATATAGAGTATAGAACGTGATAAAAATTCAAAGATTCTGAATATGCATTATAATTTTTAATTCAAGTATATGCTCGTTATTATTATATTTGCTACGAATTTTAACGGTAGCTTTTCAAATGTAAGTATTTGTCATAATATTATATTATTTTGATATAGGTACATAAATTTGCCAAATGTTATTTGGTAACTCCCTCCCATAAACATCTAAACAGGTCCTCATCAGGGGAGTACATACCTGAAAAGTAAAAAATATTGTTATGTTTTTATTAATTCTTTAACAAACTTCACCGATCTTTTGTTACCTTTCCGTGGAAGCCCATAGCCCAGTTACCAATATTTAATCCTAAATTCACATTTGTTGAACAATGATTGATTACAATATCAGAGTTAACCTGCAAATAAATCTGGATTATAGTACATTAATTTAACTGCAGTAACATTGTATCGAGCAATTAGTAAGTGTTTTAAAATAATATTTTGTTACAACGAAAATGTAAATTTTTATGTGTTTTAGCACTTTTAAAATATAATTAAGATAGTAGCCCACCTCAACAGGTTGTCCTACTTGTTCAAATCTTGTTAGATCTGGACGTTGAATTGGTAAAATACGCCATCGTGTATTAGAGACGGCATGCTCGCTCAAGTATAGAGGATATATGCCACACAAACCCGGAATCGGGTTTGGATCGTATCTTATAAATAGAGGCTGGAAGGTAAATAATATAAATACAACATTAAATATATTATTTTAATAATCTATTCAGTACAGTAATGTCGTAATGGTTAAATTATTTGATTGTCAAAAATGCGTATGAGACTGCGCAGCAGTCGTATGTATGTATTACATTGAGATCAACTTTATGCCGTGTAGTCGTGGTTAATAATATACACTACCGCATATCTTCTCGTACGTGTGTGGGTCTAAGAGGAGACAGAGGTAAAGATGCAGGAGGTGGGTAACAGCATCTTCCAATAAATGATAACGCCGAGAGTGGCAACTATGGCATACATCCCCCCATGAGCAAAGGCACAAATAAACGGCCCCAGTCCCCGGCAGCCCCGATATTTCTCGCTACGGTGGCAGCCATGGTAACGGTGGGGCAAGGGGTGCTAAGAATCTCTGGTAGAGGTTTGGCTGCCACCTAAGACGACTCGAACTGGTAACATTTAACTCACGCACCCTGTCGACTGACGAGAAGATTCTGAAGCTGGAAGAAGAGCGCTGGGATATGACAGGATTATCTGAGGTCTAAAGAGAGGGGAAGGACACGGTGATCCTCTAATCTGGCTACTGAGGTGTCGGATTCATCGTCTAAAAGTATCTCATTAACAACTTTGTAAGGATTGAGAGTTTGTCGACGAGAGTTGCGTACCTTATACTCAGAATCACCAAACGGTATTTGATGAAGGTCATAAATGTTAAGGAAACATACTCGGCACATAAGGTTATCCTTAAAGCCATGCGTTCCTCCATGACCCACTATATGGTGTTAATAGGAGACTTCAACGCAGAACTAGGCCCAAGAGAAACGGTGAAATGAAGGAAGGAAAATTCAGTACAGGTCAACGGAACCCAAGGGGCCAGCAGCTGATCAATTTCAAGGAGAAAGAAGGACTCTTTGTGATGATCTCTTACTTTCAGAAGCGGCCCCACAGGAAGTGTACCTGGTTGAGCTCCGACGGTTCGACAAAAAATGAGATTGACTTCATTATAACGACTATGTTGACTTCATTATATTTACGTGATCGCGAGGTTGAAAACTGGCAACAATCACCAAATGGTTAGAAGCACACTGAACCTAAATTTTGAGTTAAAGAGGTCTCGTCTAATGAAGTCAACGCTTCGTCCTCCTCGTGCTCTAATCCCAAGTCTCGAAAACTTTCAACTCGAGTTATAAAGCCGTTTTCAGTGCCTATAAGACTAAAATGAAGTGGACGCTATGAATGATAAGCTAGTAGAATTTTCCATGAGGTCATTCTAAGCTACACGTAAAAACAGAAAATCTCACCGATCACACTCTTAATCTCATGGCTGTCAGACGGTAAATAAATCTAATGTCTTCAGCAGATTTGACAGCATACAGGCACCTGAATAGCAGGACTTACGCAACTTTAATACGGCTCGTATTGAAGAAGCAATCGAGCGGAACCAAGACTCCAAAGTCTTTGCCAGCCAGAAAGAGCCAACTGTCGAAGCTAAATATCGAATGTGGCAGCATTGTTTCCGGGACACTGAGATTTCAAGTGAGGTTAAGATGTTCTATGGGCAGCTGTACATGTCATCGTTGGAGCCACACGTAAATGTGACTAACGACCAAAGAGCAAGTTTTCTCCGATACAATTCGATGATATCCCAGACGTCAGTCTAAGTGATATTAGAATGGCTCTCCAGAACCTTAAAAAAGACAAGGCCTCAGGCGAGTATGGAATTACAGCGGAGCTTCTGAAAGCGGGGGAATGCCGGTATTTGAAGTCCTTCAAAAGTTCTTAACTTCCGTCCTCCATGGTGGCAGTACTTCACAGGCATGTAACAGAGATGTGGTGGTCTTGATCTTTAAGAAAGGCGACAACGCCGTTTTGAAGAACTACAGACAGATTTCCCTTCTGTGCCGCGTCAACATGCTGTATTCGAGAGTCATTACGAATCGTCTCGCGCACAGACTCGACAACTTGTAGCCTGCCGAACAAGCCAGTTTCCAAAAAGGCTTTAGTACCATAGACCACACACCCTTCGGCAAATTTTAGAGAAGACCGAAAAATACAATCTGCCACTACACCTTGCGTATGTAGACTATGAGAAAGCCCTTTGATTCTGTCGAAATTTGGGCGGTGCTACAATCCATTCATCAGTGCCAAGTTGACTGTCGGTTTACTGAAGTGCTGAAGTATCTATACAGTAGGGCTTAGATAACTATTCGAGTACAGAACCAGAGTACGAAACCTATCCAACTGCAGAGAGGTGAAAAGGTGACGTTATATCGCCGAAACTCTTCACCGCTGCATTGAAAGATGTTTTCAACCTACTGGACTGGAAGGATACGGTATTAACATCAATGGCGAGTACACCACTCACCTTCGATTTACCGACATATATGGTCCTTATGGCAGCATCGCTGGAGGACCTAAGCACTATGCTTAATGACTTCGATAGTGTCTCCCAACGGATAGATCTTAAGATAAACATTGACAAAACAAAGATCATGTATAACGTCCATGTCACACCATGCCGGTAGTTGTTGGGGGCACTAAGCTCGAAGATGTTGACGAGTATGTGTACCTAGGACAAATAGTCCGACTAGGTAAGTCCAATTTCCACCGAGAGGTCAACCGACGGATTTAACTCGACTGAGCAGCGTTCGGAAAATTACGAGATATCTTCTCGTTAGGTATACCTCAAAGCTTGAAAACGAAATAGTATAACCTGTGCGCAGTGCCTTTTGGATTTAAGATGTGGTCCTTCACTGTTGGCCGTATGAGGATGCTCAAGGTTGCTCAGCTAGCTATGGAGAGTGCTATGTCCGAGCATAGACATCTGCATAGTTGCACTTCGTGATGAACTTAGAAATGAGACTATGTGCAGTAGAATCAGATTTACAGACATATCCCAACGAATTAGTAAGCTAAAGTGGCAATGGACCGGCCATATAGCACGAATAACCGACAACCGATGGGGAAAAAAGGTTCTCGAGTGGCAGCCTTGTACCGATAGGCGTGCAGGGCGACCCCCCACTGGATGGAGTGGCGACCTGGTAAGACATGGAGGAAGTTGACGGATGCAAGTAGCTCAGTATCTATATATTATTATTTGATAATTTTTTCATAAAATTAGGAAATTCATCAAATTTTTGAGGTTCAATATAACGATTCGTTCCGAATATTATTTCCTTTTCCGAGGTTTATCTGTAGTTTATTTACAACGTTCGCTGCGGCACGCGTGCCGGTGCTCGATGCTTTGATAAGGTAGAAGTAGTCTGCTCAAATTTGGAAACGAGATTATACAAACTTTAACGCAACATTGTAACGATTTTTTAAATATTGGTCTAGCGTATTAATATGTAAGTTTTTTAATGACATTTTATTGTATTTTACTATTATTACTTAATTTTTAAAAAATACTGTAATTTATAAGTACTTATGATATTTACGGGTCTTGATAGTTTGTCAATAAGTGATCATTATTATATAACTAATAATACAAAGCCCTACTGGATTTAGAAAATTGGGGCTATAGATTTTACATAACCACAAAATTAGTGTACCTTTTTGTTTAGGGATGAAGCTAAAGTAAGAAGAATCTCTTGATTATATTTGAGAATTTCTCCTTCTCGATTGCAATAGTCTGAACTTGAAATAACAAATGTGTTTCTGTTGGCTGGCTCCAATCCTGCAAGACCTACTACTGAACATCCATTAACTAGGTCTTGGAAGTAATCAATTTCATTCGAAGAGATTCGACCACCTAACAGAAGACCCTTCTTGTCATTTATCGGAGGATCGGTGGCTGTAAAAACATAGGTGAATTACGACATGTTTTATGTATGTGATACATATAAATAGAAAAATTACTCTTTGTTGAGTGAGAAAAAGGATACCGATTTTGTCGGATACCACATTCCGAATATTCAGCAAGGCTCTAGGCCGGAGCGTAAAATATTTTGCTGCTGGATATTCACTCAAACTTGTAAATCACAACAAATTGTGACCAATTATACAACACCATATTCTATGACCATGTGATTTTCACTTGCTTATATTCGTCATAATTTACCAATAGCTGATTTCATATTAAAATGATAAATCCAGTAACAAATCAGTATAACCGAAGACAGAGTATTGACACACGCTTTGTTGAATTCAATCCTCGCATGGAGATAAGTGTATGTATTACTTTCAAATAATTGTTATAGATCTGGATACTTATACATGTGTTGACTTATTTCGTTGATTTATGTCTATAAATTACAACCACGACAAGAGAAGTCAGAGTTTTATTTTAAAAAGCAAATAAATAAATGACGATTACCACATATTAACATTAAATGGCCATAGCAATAACAGGTGGTCACAGATTATCAGCAATTACTTAACGAAGAGAATAGCTGTTATTGTACATAGGTGTCACCCAAGATTAACTTGTAAAGAATACCACATGCCAGTAAATCCGCTCTGTATTCTCTTTACTTTACGGTGCTACATTCATTTAAGCTTTTAAAAAAATAAATATAAATAAATAAGTGCAAACTAAGTCAGCCCAGTACCCGCAAAATGAAGTCTTAAGCTGAGCTTCACGAGAGTACCTTGGGCATGTGAATCTTTTATGACAATCAGATGGCATATAATATTGTATCATAACAGTTTATATAAAACTAGCGATCCATCTCGGCTTCGTACGGGTGATTTCTGGATCTGAACAATAGCGCCGGTAGATGGCACTACTGTCCAATTTTGAATTTTAACCATCCAGGAAGCCACTCAAATACATTAAAAAATTTCTACAAAATCTGTCCAGCTGTTTAAAAGGAGTTCAGTGACAAGCACACGTACGGAATAATTTATTTAAAGATTAAGACAACGTTGTCAGCTGTGGATAATACTGGGCCGCCAAGGTGGCTTCAAATACATTGAAAATATATGATTAAATACCTACTCGAAATTACTTTAGCCTAATTTACAACTACATCTCAAAACTAATACTTTATATATTCTTATAGATATAAAAAAGAAAATAATGGATATAATTATCTGTACAACTGTAAAAATGTAATAAAACCTTTGATAATGTCCTCCGTAAAATCAGTCTGGCAATTATAAGCACAGCATACATAAGGTATTCATTAACATTATGTGAAAGTTTGACAGGATATGTACGTCCGCATAAGTATACCTACTAATATAAGCAAAACTGGTGTGAGAAATTTACGTTTTAAAGTTTAAGTGTATGTCGATCATTTAACTAAAATATTTACCTGTAACATAAGGTGCAAGCAGTGTAACCCGTGCGCCAAAACTGATACCTCCTGTTGATTGTGTCAATATTGTTGGTTGGTTAAGATTTTTTGTCATTGTACGAAATCTTGCCAGTAGTAAATCACCATTTTTCATCTCCTCCAGAAATTTATTTAATTTGTGCTAGAAATATACGTATGTATATTTGTTTGTTTTTTTTTTTAATAAAGTTCTCGTGGCTATTACTTATTCCAATATTTCGTTTAATTCCCTATCCTCTTC